>OMNR01091926.1:0-12622 GCA_900303205.1 Mora moro
TCATTTTGTCCCATATGCTTGTCTGGGCAACTGTTCTATTCATCTTTACTTTACTACACACAGAGCACAAAGAAGATCATAATTATAACGTCATAAAAAAATGTAAAATGCTAAAATAAAATGTCATTCCCCTTTTATTACTTTTTCCCAAGGCTTGAACATTGTTCGTTGCCAGCCCGGGGTGAGGGGTGTGCGTCATAGTAGGTGTCTCCAACAAAGGATGGCGTCGTGGAAAGAGATTTGTACGATGGCTCGTGATCGTTTTCGTTCCAACTCTTGCCTCTCTTTCATCTTAAACGACAGATTGCATTCCTGAGCCGGTGCGCTCCCAAATACCAGTCCAATAGCCCCGGTGTAGGACCTTCTACGCCAGGAAAGATTGATTTCTCACGTTAAGCGGGTCTGACACAAATCACACCTGAAGTAGTTATGTTCTCCTTTCACGGCTTTTGCTGGAGAGTTTCCAAAAAGAATGCTAAACTCTTTGGGATTACCCGACGCAGAATAACACACGGCTGTGTTGTCACGTTAAATGCACACTGTGATGTGTATTACTTGTGATGTCTGTCTTTTAAACGTAATCATTCAATTGAATAAAGAAAAGAAGTCGTTCATTAAAAGATCACACTTTGCATATACAAAAATGAATGCAATCACAAGGCATAAAGCCATTGGTTCATCTACAGGCTTGAAGAGAGTCTTGCACTGACCTGCAAATGGTGACATTGTCAGAAATCCTGTGCATTACTGGATATATTCTACCGACTTATTGGAAGCCCACGTGTCGTGTAACACGTATATTGACACAAGCCTTACTAACCCAGATTTAAACTGCATTCCCCATTCCTTATGCATTTGCCCATATTTCATCTCACAAATTGTGCGGTAAACACACTTACATAATACATGCTGAACTGCTATTGGAACGACCCAAAGCGAAACAAGTGCGCAGACACTAACAAAGCATACACTTTACCGTTGGGGAATATCGTGCTTGGGTAATGGTGGGCTATTTGGTGGAAAAACTTAAATATTTGCGAGACAATGCTTCACTGTAACCTGCTGTGACTCGGACATAGGCTTACATACCTGACCACTGGAAGTGAAAATATGCAGCCGGTGTACTAAGGGGGTGAGGTTTGCAAGAAAGTGTGTGTGTGTGTGTGTGTGTGTGTGTGTGTGTGTGTGTGTGCGTGCGTGTGTTTGTGCGCGTGTGCGCATGTCAGGGTTGAGGGGTATTCAGTGTTGGAATTTGACCCTTAAGAAATCAGGTTGGAATCCCTCAGCTGCATAAACATACCTTTCACATGACTGCAGGTCTGCTCCTGAGCCAAATACATTTCCTGCATATCTCTTCAGCGATTAAGAAACATCTTGTTAAAGTATACAGTCTCCCACAGGCCGTTCAGAAAATAAGCAGCAGGGGCAATGAAAAAGAGAGATGTGTGCGTGTGTGTGCGCGCGCATATGCATGTGTGTGGGAGGTTGTGTCATTCATTCATAGGGTGAAAAGTGGTCTTCTGCATGGGGGTGGTGAGAGATGTACAGATGGGTGCCAAGGCCCCCTGGAGATGTTGGAGCACAGGGCTCTGTCTGCTGGTCTGGCGGCCCAGGGAGAGCGTACCTCAAACGGATGAGGTTCCAGGGGGGGGTTAGAGACGAGAAAGCCGATCGAGTGGACAAGACACACAGCCCACTGTATGGGATTTGTCGTGTTTCATAGAGTACCGTCCGTTCTCATATTGAAGACATTACGCGCTGGAAAAACAAGAAAGACAAATGGACGATCGCAAAGTACTTCTACCAAAATAATTGTGCGGTGATTTACAATCAGTGCTGAGCCAACTCCATTAAAAATAATGTTTGAGCCCGATGGGCCGTCTCTAGTTTGAAACGTCTTCTTAATGATTCTGTGACAAACCCTTTGGACAGATTCAAGGCACGGGAACAGAGCGCACACTGTGCTCCTTAAGCATACTGTGCTTTTAACAGCATAAATGAGAGCCATGAATCTAATCCTGATTTATGGTTACCAGTCCGGACAATGGGCCGGAGTGAACCCCACTCCAACTTCACATGGGGTTCCCTAAGTGGAATGTCTATATTGACTGTGGGAATGAAGCGATGTCCATCTCGGCAACATGTGATTATATTTTATTAGAGAGGAGAGGTATTCCATGTTCCTCTGTGCCAGTCAGGCATTCTTCTGCTGGGAGTTGACTGGTGTACTCCTGGAACCAAACATCTGTGCTTCTCCCAGCTCTCGTTTCATTAGAGAACCAGAAAGACCCAGCTTAAACATAGAAAAACATTTATTTTGAAAATCCCCATTGCAAAAAAAAAAATCAAAGAGGTCTTGACTATGCCTTGAGTGAGAAACTAAACACCTCCAATGGACATGTGTTTAAAACACGTCTGCCAGAAACAACAACACACAAGTCTCACATCGAGGGGAAATTCTGAGACATTTGTGTAAACTCTCGGGGTTGATGTGGTTTCTTCAATGTCATAAAAAATGCACCATGGCATTCAGCCAATTACACCTGGCTTGCAGGAAGAAGAAAAAAAAAAAAAAGAAATAGTTAACCCGTCATATCCTCCATCAGTGTCTGCTTGTTGACAGCTAAACGAATTACAAAGCATTTGGTCATTGTATTCGGTAGATCTTGATAATATACACAATAGTACAACATTTTAAATGCAGATTAAGTAATGTCTTTATTTGTAAAAGGGGAAAAAAAACTACGCCAATCCAGCTATGAAGGGTAGTAGTCCTTCAAGCCAACTTAATACATTACAGTATATAAATGTAGTATTGGGTCTAGCTCTATAGCTCTCTTGTGTGGTGTGATTTTGGTAACATAAAGCCGCTAATAGTAGACTATTGTTATAATCTGAACCATAACATTCCCAGACAAATCGTATTACCTCACCATTGCCACATGGTGGCACTGAAGCCAAGAACACTGAAGTAGTTTATGAAAATTGTAAAATCTCTCATGACACACCCTTGACCGTTAAGCCACTATTCTGTTGAGACTAAACCAGAGATGATATCATGTTTACTAAAATGTTCAGTTTATATCAGCCTTCAGGCAGAGGTCCATAACAGCATTTCACATCTAGATTTGCACTGACAAAGCTGATTTAAAAAAAACAAAACTCCTTATTTATCAAGGAATGCAACAAATTCTTACACAACTCAGTAACATGATTTTGCAAATCATGTTACTGAGTTGTTACTGAGAAAAAGACAACAGAAAACGTATGACAAATTGATTAAAATAATTTAATAGTTTTTTCACAATCCAAATAATCAAAACTGGCAAAATAGTTACTTATGTTTTATAGGCTATTTTACAGTATTCCTATTACAACAACATAGAGCAGCTTGACCATGTATAATACAACACTAAGCACAAGACAGTAGTAGGGAAAGCAATTGATGGCACGATGACATTTACAAATTCGGTTTAGAAAATTACCAGCAGGCTTCAAATGGAAAATGTCTGGTATATGTGCTTCTCCTGTTCAGACTAAACAATCAGTCCAATGTACCTTCAAATAAGACAAGACACAAAAAGGTTTCAAGAAGAAGTCTATACATTTACAACCATCATTTACTCAATCAACCAAAAAACAAACCCTAAAAAGCAGGGGAAACCGTTTGCTAAAAGCTAAACCCTTACCCCATTACCCCAACACTATGCGAACTCTACCAACCCTACTGACAATAACCATATTACTAACCCCAGACCAAACCCTTTTACCCAACTGTAAAATGTCACGCACACCAACCTCTCAACCTTATTTCATTATTTCATTTCACGTGAAAAGCAAAAATGGTCGTGACAGTGTTCATGTTCAAGCAAAAACATCCATATTTCCATTATACGACTCTAGAAAACTAGAAATTGCAAATATACTTTGTACACCGACCAAAAAAGCCAAGGCATAATGTCAATTATGATTGAACTTATGTGATGATACAAGACTAAACTTGTTTTCTTTAATAAATATTTGACTCATACTATGTCATGCCTGCCTAAAACAAACATAGATGGTGTGCCCCCCCCAATATGAGCCATGGGATTTACGACACACCAATGAATACATATTTTAAAAAGACATGGTAAACTTACCTTCAAGAAAAGCAAACTCGTCTATGGCCTCTATCGCATTGTCTGTAGGATACAAACATACATAGTGATACAATTATTAAGAGAGAGAAAAACAGGATACATAGGATATATACACAACAGGATATATAGAAGGCTTTCCCTTCAAAACGTTGACAGGGATGGGAATAGTAATGCCTTTTTCTTCTATACAGGACACCACCTGGACAAAGTATTTTAGACATGTATCTTCATAGAGAACTTACCCAAATCTTTCCTCTGCAGGGTTTTTCTCTTTCCCTGTTGGGCATACACGAGGGCGTCCTTGGCAATCATCTCAACAAACAATTCCTGTAAGGCAAGACCAGAAACGCACAGTCAGTGTGTCTTTAGTGAGCACGAATGTCAAACGAACGAACAAGGTGTCAAGTGAGGCACATGACACGTGTGATCTGGAAAGTTGTGCACGACGTGCACCGCTGTGGCACATGACAGCACCGCTGTCGGTGACGCCAACACCCCTGAATATGCACACAGCCCATCAGCAGCTCATTAAAAGCTAAAAACATTAAAAGCTCGACATTTAAAGCCAACGCCATAAACACCGCCGCACATTCTTAGCGACCCGTGTGCGGGTGTCTCCGCGACCTTACCGTGGCCTTCGCGATTATGAACACGGACTCCTGACTTGCGAGCGACACGTCGGGGTCCGCCTTCATCAGCGCCTTGATGCGAGCCAGCGGCAGCTTGGAGACGCGGCTGTGCGTGACACTTGCCACGGGCCCAGTTTGTTGGCTTTCCTCGTCCGCCTCGTCCCCTCGGCCGTCTTCTTCACTAACACTCCGGCCGGGGTCGGATTCTGTCGGCGTGACGGGTGTTGTTGCCGCCGTCGTCGCCGCCGCCGCCGCCGCCGCCATCATCCGGACCTTCAACAAACAACTGTTTACAACAAATATTAAAGAGCGCTTACATATCACAACACGACGTGCTAGCATGTGCTCTTGTGGCCACCGAGATGTGTGCTTTTGATTCGTTAAGCGAGCACACACATGACCCGCCTCCTTGACTCCCGCCAACTATTCCTCGTTGGCAATTGGTGGGATTTCAAGACAACACTTCACGATTGGCTAGTTAAATGCCAATCACATAATTCTACTTCTACCCCCGAGTTAGGTTCAATACATCTATACGTTGCTAAACGTTGACGAATACCACAATGTGTATCCAATGTTAATGAAAGTCGTTTACTTGGCTGTCAATGATCAGTCTAATGTTATGACAATGTTGGCATTAATATTTTCAATACACCAAGAAGATATTGGTCTTCAATATAGCCAACAACATGAGATTTTATATATAGCCTACTTATGGATATATTTGATAAAATATTGTTCCATCTCTATTAGTATATCTTACTTAACTGAGATTGCTTTTGATCATTCTTTATTAATTTATCTATTTTTTTTAAAGTGTCTCTATCGGAATTGAGTTGACCCCATGGATATTAATACATTGTGGTAATAGGATTGTCAGGTGTGCTCTGAGGACAGTATATCACTCACTCCCTCTGCCCCAGTCAACACGAGGCTGTGGGAGAGACAATACGTCTCAGCGCCCAGGTAAGTTATTCCATTATCCATTATTTAGCTTCATCTGTATTTTTCAATTTGGACAAAAACTTTGTATGTTGTTGTTGTTGTTGTTGTAAGTTTTTATTTTTTTCTGTGTATTACTGTTGGATATTTATTCATTCTGTTTTGCTTAAATTACTGTCTAGTAACACTGGATAGGCCTATTTGTTGTTGGGTGATAATGAATAGGCTATATGGCTCTTCATTGCAAATTAGTTACTATGAGCCTATCTGCTTAAACTATCTAATTAATCACATGTATTTTAATTGTTATATTTATTAATATCTCTATGGCTACAATGATTATCATTTGTTGTTTGTTTGTTTGTTTGTTTGTTTGTTTGTTTGTTTGTTTTTAGCTTGAGTGCATTCAAGTGAACTCTACTGTCCATTACATGTGGGCCTATCTCAAAGCTCTCTATTATGTCGCACTTCTAACGTAAAGATAAAAGCTGTTATAATCAACTGCTACCAGTTATATAACTTTTAGACCTCTTAGTAGGTTATAAATAGCGTCCTGGATGCAGCATTAACCCGCTAAAGCTGTGTCTAAAAGCGTAACTTTAATCCCAACCAGCAGTGGGCGTTGACAGCTTATTCATGTCAGTGGTTGACAGGATATCAGTCATGTTCTACACTTACTCATAGTACACTCACATTACAGTTCTCTACGCAAATCCCACTTAACTCACGTCAATAACCATGTGTCGATTGTGGTCAACTTTCACTAGTCTACATAGTGCTATTTTGTTGTGGTGGTGTCTACTTGACCAATAGGCAAACACAGTCTTGAGTCCAAATGACATAATGGAGTCCAACATTTTCTTGAGAACACAGAAATGATTTGCTTTTCTGGGTAGAATGTATTTCATAAGAATTATGCATATATATGTATATGTATGTATGTGTATTTGTATAATTTATTACTTAAACCTGCACTGTGTTGCTTAACATCACTGTATCCTTTTTTTAACTACATTTTCTCAATTATCTCTTCCGAAAGAGAGATAGATACAGATGGTGTTTATATTTAACCATGTACAATGCAAAAATAAGTAGGCCTATTTTGGCCTACTTAGTTCCCTTTTTTGCATGTTTCCAATTTAATATTTAATATTTAATATTGACAGTAATTATTCATGTTATTAACTATCTGGCTATTTAAATTCAATACCTTATCGTCGTCTACATACATTCACACATGAAACAAATATGTCTATCACACACAGCTTATGTTATGGTCAAAGAAGGCATACCTTTTGACATTGGAGGACAGGTGAAGTGCATGCTGGGATTACCAGAGGCCAATCGCATTGCCTGTGTCCCATTGACAAACCCTGCTACCCTGCACTCTATAGGTCTGCATGTCGGCATAGTTTATTGTTAAAATATTAAATGATGAAAAAAAAGAATGGTCATTATTTTAATTTCAGGAGACAATCTGTTTTTTTGGATTTTTACAGTAAGCTTAAGCTAAGTATTTTATATTTTCATTATCATTGATTTTTAAAAAAAATGTTTTGCAGTTAAAGTTAAAGAATCCAAAGATGATGGTGCCCTTCCAGAGGAGATGGCAACCAAAGCCTTGCCAGCCACAGCCACCCCAGAGCTGACCGAGGCCGAGGAAAGGATGAAGTCACCCTTCGAGAGGGTGGTCTATGACATGACCCACAATGAGCGGGTGGGCTATGACCTGATGCTGGAACGCAGGGTGGGTTTCTACGAGCTGCGAGGAGAGATAGGACACGGAAACTTCTCCCATGTCAGACTGGGCATCCATGCCTTGACCAAAGGTGAGGAAAAAGGAACGCTTATACGGACTGTGTTTTTTGGTTAATGCGGTTTCTTTCTATCAGTAATTCAGTGGTTAATTAATTTAGTTTGTCAATACTTCAGTCAGTCAGTCACTTTTTTGCTAGCCTTACTCATGAATGCATAATAGGGTCTTACTACACAAAAGTTGCCTCTGGATCCACCCGAACCACCCCTGCATGGAATTCATACCATGTTTGGTAGCACTTCAATATGTGTCGAAATACAAAGTGTGAGCGAATCACTCCATTGTGTGTGTCACATACTACATTCTCATCTATTTGTCATGTTTGCATTGGCAAAGAAACTGTGCTAACTCCTTAGTGGAATGGACTTCCCCTTCTCGTTTGGGATCAAGATGTCAATCCCACTGACTCCCTCCCACTCTCCTTCTCTTCTAAGAGAGGGTAGCCATCAAAGTCCTGGACAAGATGCGGCTGGACAAGAACAGCCAGTCCATGTTTTCCTCCGAGATCAGCTGCATGGAGAACCTGTGCCACCCCAACATCGTGCGGCTCTACGAGGTGATGGAGTCCAGTCGCAAGCTGTACCTGGTGATGGAGTACGGCAACGGTGGAGACCTGTTCACCAGACTCAAGACCAGGGGCAGGCTCACCGACACGGAGTCCAAGAGGATCTTCGCTCAGGTCATCTCTGCAGTCAAGTACATGGTGAGTGCTGTGCTAGTCTGGGACGTGTGTCACAAGAGAGGAGGACATTCTTTAAGAAACGAATCAGGTAGATTAAAATATGAAGCCCTTTACAGATTATGTTTTGTAGCAATCATGTGCACTTTGTATAGCAATCATGTGTAATCTTCTGTATGTGTTAAAGTCAATTAAATATTGAGCAACTGGCAAAAGTCTAACACATTTTTTTTTTTGTCAAACTTCGTTTGTTTTAGCATGACAATAATATTGTCCACCGAGACCTCAAAGCGGATAACATCTTCTACACCACCAGCTACTGCATCAAAGTGGGCGACTTTGGCTTCAGCATACAGAGCGACCCCAACAGTGTCCTCACCACCTTCTGCGGCTCACCACCTTACGCCGCCCCGGAGCTGTTTAAGGATCACGGCTACGTGGGCCGCTACTCGGACATCTGGGCCTTGGGTATTCTGCTGTACTTCATGGTGACAGCCACCATGCCGTTCCTGGGGACCAGCATGGGCAAGCTGAAGCGCTGCATCCTCCAGGGGTCTTACACTATCCCAGCCTACGTCCCCGAACAGTGTCAGCAGATCATCAAGGGCATGCTGCGGCCCGTCGCCGTCGAACGCACCCCCCTCTCCCAGGTGATCGCCGGCGGCTGGCTGGGCGGCATCGAGTACCCGCGGGCGTACGCCACCCTTCCCCTGGCGCCCGCCCACTTCGCCCGGGTCTCCCAGGCCCTGGGCGTGGAGGAGCAGGAAGTGAAAGGTCTCCTGTCGGATTTGGGCATCGTGGCTGTCCACCTGCAGAACAATCCGTGCGCAGACGCTCGGAGCCCACTGACGGGGACCTACAGGATCCTGCTCCACCGGGTCCAGAAGCGCAGGTCGGTGGAGGCCACGGGCTACACGGCGCTTTGCCCCGGGGAGTACGGAGTGCAGAACAGCTGGGCTGCAGCAGCTGTAGACCAACACCATCCGTCCTCTGTATGTGTCATACTGTGAGCATCATCATCGCCTTTGGCAGTGCTCCTGCACCTAATGCATGTGAGAAAAAAAAAAGTCTTTGCACATTAGCTTGCGTTCACTCACTCGCTCCGGTCATTGTGGCATATTTGAAAATGACGATGGGATGTTAGCGTGAATGGATATCTACCTCAGTCTACCGTCCGTTTACAGTTCTTTGAGGAAAAAAAAGGAAAAGTAAGAAAAAAAGGAAAAATAAAAAACAAACAATAAATCTTCCATCTTCCTCAATGTCCATCAAGCATGCAAATGAAACACTAGTGAGTTTTACGTATTTGCCAGAATAATACTCAGGATAGTGAGTTTTACTCTCATCAGAAATGCATTTTTTCATCCAATAAATGTGAATTAATGTGTGCATATTTCAAAGATAAAGAAGATGAATCACGATGAATATTTTGTTGCATTTGTTGATGCTGTTGTATTTTTTGAATGCAAAAAACAAAAACATGGCCAACAGCAGTCAATTAAACACAAACATTCCGGCAATGCCTTTATTTATATAATTCCTCATATTTATTGTGCAACCTGTTTGCAAATACTGTGTGCATTATATGAATTGCACCGATTATGAAGTGTCCATTTGTTATGTATGTCAAATGTGCAATATTTAATTCATTCTCAGAATATTGTAGCTAATATTTTAGCGTAACATTTGCACAAATACGCATATTGTACATTTCACTCACCTTAAATACTGTGTACTAAACAATTGTAGTACTGTGGATAAACAAGGTCAACTCCAGTACATGACTTTAGTGTGTGCAAATTGTCATTTTTTTGTACTTTAGTGAAATTACATCATAAATATTTTTGAAATGTAGTAGTTATGGTATTGTAACAGTTTCATGTTTTTTGTTGTAAATATATTTTTATAATAAAAATGTATTTAAAAATTGCCATCCTGTTGTCTGATGCTAACCCTATTACTAACCTGTCTGTTTGTGTGATGCATTCCTCATAGACAGGGTCTGTTCATGTTTGCGTATATCTATTTGTATGTATGTTTATCATTTTTGATAAACATATTTACATAAACACATTTGATTTGCGCATAGTTTGTTTACATTTACATTTACATTTAGGGCATTTAGCAGACGCTTTTATCCAAAGCGACTTACAAGTACATTTGTTAAAAAGAGATGTAAATAAATCTGATGTAAATAAAGACATGAATAGAGCAGGTCTTCCAGCATTCCAAAGTGCAGGGCAATAGCAAAATATTTCCACTGCTGGGATGACTGCATAAGAGCAGGGAAGTAAAAAGTGCAATGAGCAAAAACAATTATTCCAAAATGCAGGGGAATAGCAAAATATTCCCACTGCTAGGATGCCTGCATAAGAGCAGGGAAGTGCAATATAAGAGCAAAAATAAGTGCAAAAAAATAAGTGCAAAAAAGGTGCAATAAGTACAAGACAGGATCTATACAGGATGACCCTGATTCTGCATCCTTTTACTGTGTGTTATTTTTGGTTCTTTATCTCAGGTGTGTTTTACTGACCGTGTTGCCATGCGGGGAAAGCATCCTTTATGGATGCTTTCCCAGGAAAGCCCTTCGGCCCCTTGAGCTCCCTCTGGTCCTGGTCTGGCCTGCTCCCTTGTAGCCACCTCTATAAACAGAGTTTATAGTCATCAAATACCAGTATCCATGCTATACTTACTTGGGTTAGGCTCCTTCCTTGGGCGGTCTCTGTCACTCCTCTCTGACTGCTGATACCTGCTGTAAAAAAATAATTAAATTAAATAAATCAATGAAAATAAATAAATCAATGAAAAAAAACATACAATTAAAATGAATGCATGGGGCGTGCCAGTGAAATTAGAGTACATTTACGAACAACTACAATACAATAACCTATAACTAACCCTATATAACTCTATTACTAACCATAACCCTGATTCCCTAACCCTATTACTAACACTAACCCTATTACTGACCCTAACAACCCTATTACTAACCCTAACCGTTTTACTAACCCTAACCCTATTACTAACACCCTATTACTAATACTAACCCTAACCCTATTACTAACACCCTATTACTAATACTAACCCTACTACTAACACCCTATTACTAATATTAACCCTAACCCTATTACTAACACCCTATTACTAATACTAACCCTATGTGATGCAGCCACCAGGGGGCATAAGAGCACACGGTGTTATCAGGGACCCTTTAACGTTAAATAAAATAGCGGCAGATTTGTAGGCTGGTGGTTTCAATCAACTTCATCTTTGAACCCTTATTCCAAGTAATCAGTTCATTTTTTTTTCTAGTTTTAGTTGGAAGAGCAAGAAAAATACACACAGAATACAGATGGTCTCATAACATTATCATAATAATAATGAAAGTGAATAAACATTCATTCATTGTTTTTGCTCATTGCTCATGCCTTTTTTGCACTTTTTTACTTCCCTGCTCTTATGCAGTCATCCCAGCAGTGGAAATATTTTGCTATTGCCCTGCACTTTGGAATGCTGGAAGACCTGCTCTATTCATGTCTATTCAAGCATCACTGCCCGGTTTGGCAACTGCTCCGCTCAGGACAGAAAAGCTCTGCAGAGAGTAGTGCGTTCGGCTGAGCGCACTATTGGAACTACACTGAAGGATCCTCATCTGGGGGGCATGGCAGACACCTTCACATTGGTGCCCCCTGTAAGTAGCGAACAATTACCTCACGTAAGCGTAAGCGAAACAGAGTCTGCCAATTGAGGGCCATCACCCGGGCTGGTGCTCGCCTGCACACACACAGGGAGAGAGCCGGTGGTGCTTGCCCTGCCGGCCTTCAACCCAGGATACTGCAGCTGAACACCGAAGGGCTCACCTCAAGCAAGAATGATGTCATCGAACAGCTGGCCTATACCACCAAGGCCCACGTCATACTCCTTCAGGAGACCCACTGCGTAACAGCAGACAAGCTAGTTCTACCAAACTTCGCTCTAGCTGGGTCTATCCTGAGCAGGAAGCATGGCCTCGCTACGTTTGTCCATCAAAGGTTGAGCTGGACTCTCGCTGACCAATCCCCGGCTGACTCGGAGATTGAGTGGTTGTGTGTATCGACGCCTAAAATCTCAATCTACAAGCCTCCCCCTGCGAATCAGACCAGGCATCTCCCAGTTTTCCCCACCCCTGTCTCTGCTGGGACTTCAATGCCAGCAGAAGACTGGGGGTACAGCACTAACACACCTGACGGAGAGAACCTGGCTGCCTGGGCAGCTAACAACAGCCTGGCCCTGTTGTACGATCCCAAGGGCGCAGCCAGCTTCCGCTCCGGTCGCTGGAAAACTGAGACGAATCCTGACTTGGCATTCGCGAGCGTCGGCGTTGACAACCGGCTCCCTGACAGACGTGTGCTAGGAAAGTTCCCACGGTCTCAGC
>OMNR01091927.1:0-10934 GCA_900303205.1 Mora moro
GAGCACTGCTGCTGGAAAAAATCTTGAAAACACTGGGTAGTATATGCAATTGAACAATGTTTACCTTTCCTCCATGTTGTCAGCTCAGTGCAGATTTTGCATCTGCGCTGAGCTGCACCCCAGAGGCACACAGAGCGTTGGCAACAACTGCAGGCATTTTCCACACTATATCCCTAATGCGGACATTGTTGCAACATTGTTGGTAACTTGGTAAGCGGAATAAACCACTCCGGGCTTTCCCGAAAATACTGTGCAATGGGGGTGGTGATGCGGCCCAGGCGAAGCCTCTGCTCGCTGTTGTTGACATGGTATGACCCCAATTCATTTTTTGTCTAGGTGGTAGTAGAGACGTGAATATAAAACCAGCAGATGGTAAACAATCTGAACAAGACAATAGTATAAACAGGTAGAGGTGTAACAATGGTGTTTAATGTGCTCTGTGACAACACAATATACAACATTCACAACACTTCAGGAACAGGGTGAGGGAAAGGACTGAAAGGTGGTGCCAAACCAATTAACTTAACAGAATGAAACCAGACTGCCGCACGACTAGGCAGGGTTTTTCCGGGGTCAAAATTGGGCTTTGGAAGTAGCAAATTTAGCGAACAAAAAGTTACCGTAGGCCTATACATTAGAAAACATTTTTAGTACAAGCTTAGCAGTCGGTTGTACAGTGCCATGGTGTTATGGAAAGGGCGTAGGAAGCATTATGAAAGGTGGGGCATCTGGGGGTTCTCCCCCTGAAAACAAAAAATCACAGTGTAACGTCACTTTTCTGCATTTACACGTGTCTTAGCTATTCCAGCAGGCCATGCAAGACAAATGCAATGTTACCACTTGTATTTATAACCCGATATTAATTTGTGATGGTGGGTCTCGTGGGTTAGAGCGCCACCTATCCCTCTCTACAGAAATAAACAACACTATCCCAGGTCTCCTCCCACCCTCTCCTCCTCCCAGTCTCCATCCATCCCTTATTATAAACATATAGACTGTGCTTTGATCAAAATGGCCAAAATAGTGTTATATAGCCTGATCCACACACGAACGGCCGACTTTGCTCGTCAGCATCGTAAGAGAATATCAGAGGCATGTTAACAAGGATCCTGCTATGATTTGCTTGCATTGACAGCAACCGCTTTGGGATTTGCTTTGCTTTTTTGGTAGGTTTTACATTTTGTGAGTCTACTTTTTTGTATCTGTAATTCTAGCAGACGTGCAGTTTAAAAGTAAGCGGGCTGGGAAGTAGTTTAGGGTTTGAGATATTTTGTTCTGGGTGCAAAAGTCTCAGTCGCAGTTTCGGGGTCGTCTGTAGAACGGTGTGTGGTCGCGTCATCAGCGCATGCTTCTTTGGCGCTAGCCAGTCGAAGACCGTTTTCATCATAGTCTGTATAGGTTCTTATGAATCAAAGATATGAGAACATTAAGGTGTGGTTATTCTGGTTACAGTTGCATTATTAATTTGTTACCCCCCGATGTGTGACTCACTGTTTCACCCTTGCTGCAGTGGGACTTTTAGTCTGAGGCAAATATTCACTCCCGTCGATTTCTAAATACTCTCACTAGTTTGCATTCTAGTTATAAAACTCATTAAATACAATAAACTGATTAAAATATGGCTACTCGCAGATTCACTTAACATGCATAGGCTACTAATGTTAAGTAATTGGAACAAATGAACAGAAAACATTTATTTATAAACGATGTATATAACTGGAAATAGAGAAATTATCGGGTGGCATAGACTGTATGTTTATTTATTTATTCGCCTACATATTTTATCTACATAGGTATATTCATGCATTCATTCATGTACGTCTTTCTGTGACTGGAATAAATGTAGGAAGCCGAAAAAATATTACGACAACATAAACACTTAAAAAAAGTTCATAGACGATTTATGATTGTAATGAGGGGACGCCATGCAGCATATGTTGGTTGGTTGATCCAAGTTGGAATCTTAAAGTACTTAACCCATGAATGAATAATAAGAACACTTTATCCTGTTATCTCTAGCCAAATGTTTAAATCCTAAATAACCGTTCATTGGTTTTGCCCAACATTTGACTTAAAATTGTCTCTTTTTTTCTCTTCTCCACTGGTGGACATAGAAAGCCTGACTCCGGTGGCCAAGATATGGGCCATGTCTATCTTCTTGATTTTTTCATTTCTTTTTTGAAAACTGATCAGCATTTAAAGTACATGTACCAGTCGACTCCATGGGGCATCGTTTCAGTCTTTAAATAAGCAGCCAGGTAGAGCACATGTTTGTCATGCCAAAAGGTGAACAAATCATTGGCACAAACGGTTCTTTTGTGTAAATAAAGGTTATTCAAACAAAGTTACATCACGGCTGAGATAAGGACATCGATGCATATCTTGTTTCACGGCCACCATAGAGATTTATTGGCATTTTAAAAAAAACAAAAAAACGTCTGGGTTCCCGGCTGAGATTACATAGGGACTATCTGTTATCGGATTGCCTTTGCCCCATATATGACACAACACTTCCACACTTCCACTTCCACCAGAAATCACCATAGATATGTTTTTTTTATATATGGGACTTTTTTGTGCAAAAGGCTAATCTCTGATAAACTCTGTCTCTGTTCAGACAGACCTTTCCCTCTTTGACAGTACCCTGGCGTTTCTGTAATCCATAATCCTACTATCATAGGGGGTTGTTCTCTTAAGGGGTAAAGCTCTTAAAAGATATAAAGTAAGGTTTAAGAGAAATTCATTCCCAGTGTCATTCTCTGTTAAATCATCATCAGTTCACAGTCCACAGATGACAGGCGGGCCCCCTGACCGTGTCTGTTTATTAGTTTGGTTCTATAATGAGGAACCCTTCCCCCACAGTCATGGGCCATGTGATCAGCAGGGGTCTGGAGCTGGTGGGAACGGGCAGCTCCGTCAGGCTGAACGAACGCCTGGCCAACGCCGTGAAGACCACGGTGGAGCTGGCCTCGGCTCAGGGCGTCACGCCTCGATAGAAGCTCCACGCCCGGCCATCAAACTCTTCTCAATTGGGTAAGAACCAGGAATAAAGAGCCGCCCATGGGGGGGTCGACCAGGAGAGTGACATGTGAGTGAAGGGTGAAATGTGAGATCCTCAGATGACAGTTACCATTGCCTGAGAATTTTGATGCTTCTGAATGATGTCAAGACTCATGTTATTTGCTATAAGCCAACTGAATTCTGTGTGCGTGTCTTCCATCCCGGTAACACCTGAATGCTTTTTACATTACCTTACTAAAACCAAAAAATACTGTCGTTTCATCCAAGTGTTCTTATGAAAGACTTATTGAGAAACTTTCAAATTCAGATATTTGGTTATGGAGTAAATAGCTGCAGTAGAAAAGTTACATAGTGCAGATTTAATAAAACCATGTGTCTATAATCTGTCCCACTCTAAGACAAGTGGATACGCTTGTGAAGAGAAATCTCTAGTGTTGCTGTCACAATTCTTCTTAACACACAACACCATTCAATCATAAATATACAAAATAACAGTAATAATAAAGTACAAATATCTATTTTGTATGGCGGATGGAGCTCTATGTATGTCTCACTGTATTTACACTGGGCTGCCTGCCCTACCCACCTGCTCAGCTTGCTGGCCATGTGTGTCTGGGCCAGCTTGGCCAAATGGCTCACCAGCTCACCGCTACATGGCCTTTTCCAGGTTGACTTGGTTCCAGCCTCCCACGTAATCCCATCATAAAAAATGCTATACGAGACATGCTAGACGAGCATCGAGTATGACAGTATGGCCATGGGATGCGAAGCTATACATGAAAAGTTCATCTACCAGCATCTTCTAAGAGTCAGGCTGAACCACAAGAACGTATAGAACAACGACAGAAAGCCGTGGAGGAAAGAGCCGCGTAGGCGGCAGGGGCTGAGGAGGCACATTTACATTTGGGGTGTTGTTGGCCTGCAGCAAAATGTATTTTAATCAAAGAACAATAAAGGGTGATGCTAGGAAGGTATCGTTAACATACTGATAAGCTTCAAAGGCCTTATTTAAATTAGGAAGGAAGCATCAACAATGGGCAAATAGGTACTACAGTTTATACAGTTAAGATGCATTTAGATTTGCAATTAAATATCATAGAATTCACTTATGTTATGATACTTGCAAATTCTTACACAACTAGCAAGATAAACTAAATGACCCCACAACCATAATGCGTTAAATAATGCACTACACTAAATATAGCCTACATAACCATTATTAGTGTTATTTTCATTCCAAAGTGAACTATGTTCTGGTGAGTCTTTAGATTCCTGGAATCATAATTTGTAATATTTAGGCTTATAGAATATTTGGTGTATCTTTGGCAGGGCTACCGTGGTATCTCTGAGGGGGCAGGGGTCCCCTGCTGTTTCTATGAATGCACCAAATGGTTAAAATTGGCCCTCAGGCGGCCCTTTTGGTCAGCATATGTTGCAGGCCTGATGGCTGGGTGTGGCTAAAGGGGAGGTCATGCTACCATTGGTACTAGCCAAATCGTTCTTTGCCCTGCAACAAATCCTAGCAGGATATGCTACAGGAAGAAAATACAGATCTATCAACTGTGGTTCGTCTCTCTAAATAAATGTTTATAGATGCAGACCCCTTTCCACACCTACTGAATACGTTCAAACGAGTATAGCACAGGTGTCGTGAGACTGCGACACAGAATTGGTCTCTCCGGTTCTCACTTATATTTTCTAATATTTTCTATATTTATATATACACCTCACACATTGCACATGATGTACGATGACAACATTTACATTTACATTTACATTTACATTTACATTTACATGTAGGGCATTTAGCAGACACTTTTGTCCAAAGCGACTTACAGTAAATATGTTTGTCAGAAGAAGATGAAACGACAATATATCACTGTCGGTACAGTGAGGACGTCAATAGAACGAGTTTCAAGCACTCATAATTGCTAGGTTAAAGGTAGCTAGGGTAAGATGCTACACGATGCTAAGTACTATTTTTAAGTGCCAGGGCGTACGAACATACAAAATTTCTTTGTTTTTCATACGAAACCTGTATGTGTGTGCATATAAGCGGAGAGCCCCCCTACGTACATAGATCTTAAAGTGGGTAAACGGCTATTACCGATTGTTGCTACAATAAGATAATCCTGTTTCAGGATTATCTTTTGCTAAAGCAAAGCAGGGCAACACATTGTACTTTGGCGCTGTGGCAGCATCGGCCTTCAGTTGAGCGTGCAGCGTGTAAAATAATGATAGTGAGACTCAACATCATTACGGGCCGAGCCATCGGCGCCATTCGAGCACATGGCTTTGTCCTCAATAAATAGCGACACTGATTATAATTGCGGCCTGTAAACTCACTCCAGTGGCCGCCTGAGCCAACGGCAAGCTGAGTATATGAGGGGCAAAGAGTCCAAATGTATTTTTATTTATTACTTCTAGGCACGAGGGGTGCGAGACGCGCCTCCCCGCCGGTCCACTGTGATGCAGTCCTCTTGTTTACAGTGAAAGCACGGCTGCTATTCATTCAGCCACTCGTCGTTCGCTCAATCAGAAAGGTCGATATCCCCGATATCCTGATTACCGCCGAGTGAGCTCTAAATTTTGAGGGTGCATTGAAATCCCATAAAGGAGAATCAAACCCCCACACCGCTGGTAGATTGGTCTGCATTAGACGATCCCGTCTCCAGGGTAAACACATGCTTAACGTCTTATTGGTGAATCTGGTTACCGTATACAGTGTGTACGCATGCACAATGTGTAACGCGATTGTTGTTGCTTCTCAAGCTACCTGAAAGGCCTTGTACTCCTTCGGGTTGTCGGAGACTCATTACTATGACCAAGCAGAGAATGTCCCCAAAGAGGTAAACACTGTCCTCCTCATTACACACACACCCCCCCCCCACCTTACATGATTCTGTAATTAGTTGACATATTATTTCCTTTGTCTGTGGAGGAAATAATGAAGCCCAGAGTATTAATTTGCCGCTGAGGTTCCACAATGGGCTGCCCACCCCCCACCCACACCCTCCGTGGTCTGAATATTCACCGTGGCGCTGTTATTGTGGTGCGGCCGTTACTGTCAGTCAGCATTAGAGAAGTTACGTTTAGTCACTGAGAAGTGGTAAGAAGCACAACTTGACTCGGGAATGGCTAATGCCATGCTAATGAAACGGTAAACTTCAAATCGTTCATTCGATTTGCGCAGTTCTCCTGTTGCAGCGCAGTTCTTCGTTTCTTCCCCCTGCATTTGATTTCTTAACGTTTCTGATTCCTCTAGTTTCTTTATCCAGTTTTGTCCTGTTTTTTTAAAAATATGCACCGAATTTTTGCAATGACTCCAATATTGATGGCATGCTTTCATTGTTCTCAGCCTTCAATTGTAACTGGCTTTGAATAAAAGTGTCTGCTAAATGACTAAATGCTTTGGCATTGCAGGGTCTGCTTCTGATTGGTTAGTCATCAGTCAGTTGAAAGGTACAGTGGGATCTCTCGTCTCTTTCTTTCTCTCTTCATAGGGAGACCATGAAGAGATGAGTGTTTGATAGCAAGGTCGGCTATTGCCAAGTAGCAGTACGGAGAGTTTCCTCTCCGTATGTAAGTGGTATCTCCATCCCCCGACTAAATAGTATACTGAAGTTTTTTAAATGTATTTATGAACGCTTCGCCACAAGCATGTGTTCAACACATGCAGAATGTGCGCGTCAGAGCCATGAACGCACTTCTTTGCTGATGCCTGTCATTTGATGATTTTTTTATTTTGCTGTTAGTCTAAAAATAGAGCCGTAGACAGATGGAAACCCTGGCCATGTCCTTCCAAAATCCTACAGGAATGTTTCATTATCTATCTCGCTATGCACTCATGTACGCCCCACACACACACATGCCAACTTGGCTCTTGAATTTTTCAGGACACAGCTATTTTCCTTGGTAAATGCCACAAGGTGACATTTTTAGAGTATGCTGTGTGGTGTTTGTGGTTGGAGGCTAACATGCCCCTTGCTCCATAAGGGGTCCAGAAGCTGTAAATCTACTGGAGCCATGTTGGGCACGGTGGACGCCTGCTCTCTGCTCTACAGACTCCAAATGGAGGGTGAGGCCCAGAGTCTCCTCTGGGCCTCCCAAAGGCCCTTGAGTGAAAAGACCAACTGGAGCTTGTTCTTTTCTTTCTGTAAGGATTACGCCGTTAAACGTGGTTACTCATCGTGTCTCGCGCAGGTGTGTGTGTGTGTGTGTGGTGTGTGGTGTGTGGTGTGTGGTGTGTGGTGTGTGTGTGTGTGTGTGACCTCACACCGACGACCATGTGATTAACGGCATGCTTGACGACGTCCACTCCCTCATGGCGCCTGCTGTGGGGTATGGTCCAGTAAGTTCTGCACCATCATCTCTCCCCTTCACCACCCCAACCCACCGCTGTCCCTTTACGTAACTGGCCTCGTTTCAGAACGAGTGCGGGTGCGTGATGGAGGCCCTCTCAGATATAAAATCCTAGTCTAGGCCAGGGACCCCCCCCTCCCCCCACCTAGCATGTCTGGCAGGCGGGCGCTGCGCTCCCAGCCGCTGCCCATGTGTGTGTGTGTGTGTGTGTGTCTCGGTGCTTCAAACGTGTTCTGACACGCTGACCACAGCCTCCCTGCCCCAGGGGACCTGTTTCGTTTCCCACGGCGACACGGCTCTTAAGAGAGGAACACTTGTTTTGTTATGTAATGTCTTTGGTACGGGTGCCTCCGGGGACACAAAGTAGGACAGTAGGTCACATCTGGGCTAACGGGGCGTTTCATTTCCCTTTCGCTCCGTATTGGTTTCGACCAATCGTGTCGCCGGAGGCGAGGATCTGTAAGCACGCAATTGGCTAAAGCGAATACAAACTTTTCCCGGTGGGAAGACGAGCGAAAACATCCTGGACACCAACGTTCAAGTCAACACCGTGAACGCTGCCCACTGTATAAATACACTACACATTAAAATCGCCTTCTGAAAGCTTCATCCGCCAATGCGAATGAGTTTGTCTTTAATAGAATATCTCTATAACCAAACAGGAAACCAAGTGTAACTCCACCCCCGCTCAGTTTTTGGTTTCCGGGCCCAGGCTCCACGTCGTCTCCCCCTTGAGGTTCTGCTATAGCATAGTACAACTGCTGGATACCAGATTAATACCATATATACCATGTCTTACTGTAGTCGTGTGTTGATGATGAAGCAGTTTTACATAATCCACATTTAGCTTTCACTTAACATATCTTTCTTTGCAGCCTTGGGGTTAGAGGTATCTTTGACTTGGAATAATTCTAAATGGCTTTACAAAGCGGAATATTTAGCCCAAATATCCATGCATCATTCATTGCTCTCTCTCTCTGCTCTCTTTCAGGGTTTTTGGTACAAATTACTGGGTGTGATTCTCCTGTACTGACCAGCATACCCCCCGTTTCTAAATGTTTTTTTTATTTTTTTATTACATTTTAGTTTTCTGAAACCTAAGGAAGACCGACTCATGAAAAACATGTATTATCAGGTTTGCCATTAACAGTTTACTGCTACCATGTAAATGCAGCATACATGTATCGTATATGATGATAATACATGTAACATTGCCATGGACAGTTCAGTAAATGTAATACGTCTCATGCTGTAATATGACGAAGGAAAGGAAAAGTTAGACCCTTATCCTCGCAAGTACAAACTTGCATTCATCATTACATCATTAAGACATAAGTAACATTTGGAGATTCCTATTGGGCATTGGCTGATCATCGCCAGCCAATTCGCAATTTTTTATTTTTGTAACTTATTTTGTTGATATTTCTTTCTGGTAAAGTGGATTCAGGTTTACATCTAAATGCATGACTTAATCTGAAATATGAAATCTGAATATCAAATGAGTGCAGAGTTTTGTTTATCCTATAGTTATAAAGCACCAACTACCCAAGCCTCATCATCCACACGTTTCCATGGTAATATACACAGAAAGCGGCTACACAGTGCACATGTGTAAACAATAGTGCTTGTGCGCTGAATCTCAGAGCGTTTTCACGCCTGTATTTCGGTAGAGTTGGTCGGCAACCAACCAATTACTGCACATTCGCTCTGCTGTATTTTCCTTTTCGTCTGCCCGTTATATTCTCTGCACGCGTATTGGCATATTTAGGGTAAACGGCCTGCATAGACAGTTGAGTAAGTGGAAGCGAAAGCAGTTAGGGGTTATCTAGCTTTGGAAGTTTAAATCTTAAAGGGCCCCTAGTTTACCACCAGGTGTGAGTGTGATTAGCCATTACATCACATGACATTTTTGGAATGGCTTGTAATGGCTAATCACACTCACACCTGGTGGTGAAATAGGGGCCCTTTAATAATCATCCGAAATATATCACCGCCTGTCAATACGCAATACAACGAACACGGCTCTTTTCAGATGTCTTTTCTTTCTATCCACTACTGACTGCTGTGGGCTAATGAGCCGCGGTTCACTCAGACTTGGTGTTTTCAGCCGCTGTTTATACTGCCCTGCGTGTATATCGGCATGTAATACGTGGTTATTATTCTACGTCTAATTAAAGCAGGATGTTTAAATGAAGCCGTGAAGAGACCAAGCTGACCGCCGACGGGCGGCGCACTTGACCGCAGTTACCGTTCGGTCGATCGCTGTTGAGAATACACGAGACTTGCACTTCACGGCTTTGTGAACACGATTACATGAAATCATTTGATTCACGATAAGAGCAACGTGCTCTTGGACTGTGTAAACTTCAATATAGGCGTGATACTAAACAAATTCGTATAGGCCTATTTGTTTCTATGAAGGACGTAGCGCACGCTGGCGGTGCGATTCATATCTATCTTGGCTCCTTTTTGAGCCTACAGTGAAAGTAAGATTGAGTGGGTTGTAAAATGTAAATGTATGTGGCTCATTATAATACTTGCAGGGAGCAGTATAGCCCTACGAGAGAGCACTAATTAATGTGACTATGCTTCTTAAGAAATAAAAAAGGGTGCCACACAGAATAACAAAGAAAATACAAGTAACAGATCGATAACCGAACCTCGGTCCAGGGCCATATTTCAAGAATCCGGATTTCCAGTTTATCCGGATACATTAAGTCAGAATTCAAGGGACTGTCGGAATTTTTGGTTTCAGATAACACGCTTAAGACTAATCTCAGTTCAGTTGCCATGGCAACTCACGCTGTGAGCCTAACCTGGAGCGAACCCGGTACACAGCGGGTTAGCTCCGAGATTCCCGGTCTAGCGGTACCGTAGCCGAGCCACGGGGGTCTAGCGGTACGGCGAGTGCTGTTTGGGTGTCGGCGTGGCGTCTATAGCTAGTAGGATATTTTTGACGCACTCCACAACAGCTCGCAGCACAAAACCACTGGAGATTAAACCAAGATTAAGATTAAGATTCAAAAACTTTATTAACATTGTTTTGTAATGTGAATTGTTCAATTGATGCATGTTCAAAGTCAGTCACTACACTGTATAGTAAACTGCAGCTTCACCTTTCTTCAAAAATGTATAAGAAATTTGGATAGAACTGGATAATAATTAATATAGGTGTCACGGGGGCGGTTAGATAGGACCCAAGTTGCGGACAACAACGCAGGACCGGCAAGTGAACCAAAGTCAATGAGGTGGCGAGCGATCGGGAGAGATCGCCGGGAGACGGAAAAGGATCTGGGCAGGAGAGGTCGTCGAGATCCGGGCGAGGGGCTAGGCAGGAGAGGTCGTCGAGATCCGGGCGAGGGGCTAGGCAGGAGAGGTCGTCGAGATCCGGGCGAGGGGCTAGGCAGGAGAGGTCGTCGAGGAACAGGCAGGGGTCGATACCGGCGAAGACGAAGGAACAGGCAGGGGTCGATACCGGTGAAGACGAAGGAGCTTGTAGTACTGGGAAACCATACGGAAGTTAACTAAACAATCTGGCAACGAGAGGTTGC
>OMNR01091928.1:0-16908 GCA_900303205.1 Mora moro
TAGCGCTCTTTGTATAACCTGCTACTTCTACACGGTATGTTTTACTGAAAAACGCTATAAATGCACACATTGCTGTTCTTATCGCATTGCAATTATGGTTGCAATGTCGGCACATATTTGGTTTGTTACTGACAATGACTTTTAAAGCCTGCCATGAATGTGTTATTTTCCCATTCAACATGTTGACTCACTAGATCACTAATCTTGAAAATTGAAATCTGCTGTTCTGGAACCGAAAACACCGGCTAACCCAAATCAGAGGTTGGAATTTAACATGTCCCTAGCCTGCTTTCCCGCAATGAACTTGAGTCATTTGTGTGTGAAGGCTTCACAATGTTTTATACAACAAAAAGGTTGTTGGGTTGAGACAACCCTTACAAGAAGACGGGGAATCGGCATAAGCTCTGATAATATAATCACCAGCAAGGAAAGCAAAGAGTTTGAATGTTTTCCACATGTTTGGATTGAATGTTTGGGTTTAAACGTGATGACGAAACAATGAAACAGTATTAACCTTGTCCCCTTTCTTGATGGTCCGGACTTGTAACCTGCTGATTGCCTTCTTGGCTGCGTCTCCCAAGCGCCTCTGGAGGAGATGAAAATGAACATGAAGTCACTATATGATACAAGATAACCAAACAACAACAAAAAATTAAATTATTTCTTTTACAACCCAGAAAAAACACAGAACAGGAACAGAACTGAGGCCTAGATTTAAAGGTCTAGCTTTAAAATAAAATAGAAATCTCGTATAATCAGCTAAATCCTAAACTAAACCCTATAATCATGACCTTTGCACTCATCGCACACGTCAGATTATGTAATTTTTGCTAATTTAATATCTGCCCCATAAGTGTCTGATGCTAGTCTTAACACGCTAGTCTCAGAAACGTAATGCTCCCCTGGGACACCTGGGGCCTGGATAGCCCTATAGGTTCCAGATACAAACAAACATGGGTCTAGGTTCGAGGTACTATCCATACCATACTGTTCTGTACAGTGGAAAAAGGCCAGTTTGCAGAGTACACAGTTCATATACCGCGAGAACTTCCTATACTGCGAACCTAACCTAACCGTGGCAGTCTCTGTTTGAGTTACCCCGGGCCCCTGCCTACAGCAACCACTTCCACCACATGCCTGGAACTGGACATATTTAGAGCGTTTTTAGAAACGAGAGTTCCTTTCCTCGTTTACCATAACAACCTTCTTACACCTCACATTTCAAATGACACTTATTGTCATACTTACGTATAATATACACATATAGCACAACTTGTCCCGACTCAACACATTGGAGTTTGAGCCATCAACCCCCAAACTGAAATCTGTCTGAACTCTGTATCCCAAAAGCAGTTCCGCCCCTTCCCTCACTTCATTTCAACTGAAAAGTGTACTTCTCCCGAAGACCTTGTATCATATGATCATAAACAATCAATGATGATAACTAAACAATGATTATTTTGTTTATTATGAGCAAATGTTATGCCAGTAATGAGCTCAATTCCTGTAGGCACCATGTGACCACGTTATGGAAGTACAGCAGTAACCGTCACAGGTTTTCCTGACCTGCTTCGTGGTTTCTATAACCACCAGGTGAACTACTGTGTCCGTCACGCACACCCCTATGTTTTAATGTTAACAGCAATCAAATACATGGCAAGCGTTTGAATTGGCTCTGTAGGATCCCCACAGCGTCTCGGGATGATGGTTCACTGCTTCACTAGTTTTCCGTTTGTCCATCTGCCAAACCTTTCTCATACTTCCAGCTCACAGGCCCCGCGGTGGATATTAAGTCCACTATAGAGCCAACGCTAGAAATCAAGGAACCATTCCTGTGTAGATGACACATCTAAAAAAAGCCCCCCAAAAATGTCCCCACCACTGCATCACTGTTAATGTTTAATAAATATATGTTATTCAGCAAACTGCCATTGCACTTTGTGCTTCTGCCGTAAGTGGATATTGTCTGTATTTACATTTGAATGTGAGCCGCACCAAAGACCATTTTCTGTCACACTGTGGATAGACAATACAATTTTCTGAATCCGATCGGAAGACGTCTATAAAGACCTACCTGGTTGCGGTCGCGGGCGTTGACATAGCGGAACCTCTGGATGTAGTAGAAGACCAGCCAGGCCAGGGAGATGGTCATGAGGACGATGAAGGAGATGGAGACGAACACCACTGACGTTCTGCTCACGTACTTCTGCAGGTTCCGCGTCCCAACTGTGACGTCCATCATGACTGTGACGCTCTGCTCCAGCAACGCCACGATGTCCTGCCCCTTGGGCTCCGGGATCATGACGGCAATTATGTCCCCAGTGCCTGGAGGAGTCATATGCATCACGTCTTAACACATTAGCTTTAGGGACGGAAATCAGCAGGGACCTCACGATACGATATTACAAAGATTTTTGGGTGCCGATGCGTATATGTATGTATTGCGATTCTGTAAATATTGCAATGCGATGTAATTTTTATGTCGATTTTATAATTTGTCTGGTTTACGGTATGGGTTTAACGTTGGGGTTCAGGTTCGAGCACAACATAGTTGATTATTGACTATTGGCAAATATACTATACCGCCCCCTGTAGGATGGTACCATTAATTTTCCACTAAGACAACATTGACGTTTTTGGCATAAGAATTTGGTTTTTGAGTCAACCTGACAAAGCATTGTGGAAGCAAAAGATCCCAATACTCACATGAATAAATCCCTAGTTAGCTTTGACAGAAAGCATTTCTTCCAAGGCCATTGGCACTCTTTCTGATGAACTTGACATAGTGGTGAGAAATGCGTTCGGGTCGTTCTTGAAGAGCTAGGATTTGCTTTAAAAAGGACAAAACCAACCAATTTGTATCATTTCCAATTTCTATTCATTAAGGTAAAGCAGAGAACTATAAGCTAACTAAGATGGCTGCAGAGGGCCCCATGAGTCCTATTTGAGTGTTTCTAAATTGACCGACTATCACCGTCTGACCTGGTAACCCTGTGTATTTACAATGCATAGGCGGTGATGTTGCTAATGTAAGCTTGCTGGGCTGAAAAAGCGAACACACTCCCCCACGAGCAGTTTGACTTCTTTTTACATTTTAAACAATTTTCAAGTATAATTTTCAAAGCATATACCCGTCGGGCACGGAAAAATAATTAAAAAAGAAGAAAATAGAGGATGAAAATAAACAGCAAGCACAAGGTAATAACACATCTAGCAGGTGTCACAATGAACATTAGGCTACAGAGTAGCTAAGTTGCGCCTACCTCATACATCATGTCTGGTCAGGGGCCAACACAGGGGCCCTATGATCAAGTCTACATGAACAATACCACCAACCATGTGAAAAGCTAAAAGGGACAGTAGACATGGTCCATGGATCACCCAGCGTTATATTTCAAGAAGGGTTTTCTGTGAACTACCTTACTGTAAGCCATTTGCCCTAATTAGTAAACAAACTCAAGAAAACCAATCAGATGTATGATGTCTGTATGACACTCCCATTGCACCAAATTCCTTCATCGGCCCCTTAACACGGTGTCTGTTGCAGAGTCTTTTTTCGTCCACTGATCCCCACGGTAACTCACTGCTATCCCTCTCAGGCTGAGTGGATTGAGTATTCACACTGCCACCAGCAGCAGTGCTCCCCAGGCAGGGTGCCAGACATGTGGCCCTGAGGGACACCCCTGCACGGTGAAGTCCCTGAGCAAGAGCTACTATAACACCCTCGCTGGGACTGAGCCGTCCATCCGGAGATACTCTGGAGAGCAGAAGCCAGCAGATATAGATTCAGAGTCCGGGTCTACTCGATTCTGCGGAGGCTGCAGGAGATCTCTCTCTAGGCCACCCATTCCCCCTCCCTCCCTTCATCAACATAACATATTTTCCACCAGTTCTGTCCGGGAGGTGGAAATCAGAAGCCAACATGAGAAAAGTAGAGCGAGAGTCATCAAGGTCTACTCGATTATTCTGAAACTGCAGGAAACCTCTCCATCTCGCCATGCTAATAGCAATTTAACACGTGTAATACAATTTATCGTGCCATTCCATTTAGTTGATGCCTTGCGGTCAGCATTAAAGGGCAATGGTGGCCAGCTAAAGGGCAAGGTCCCCCATCACAGTTAAAGTTAGAAACCCTGACACACAAGGGGATTAAAGCAGGGATCCTGCAGAATGTAAACAGTCCTGACAACCACCTGGCAAGCCAGCTGCTTGTGTAACAAAGAACCAAAAGCAGAAAAGAAAAAAAAAAGGAAGAAAGGACAAATATTAGCCACATATTAACATATTATAGATTATCATGACTATTTTGGATAAAATCATAGGCCTTGGTAACAGGCAAGCCTCCCATTGTGACCATGAAGTAAATGCATATGTTTATTATATACTATTTTTTAAAATTTGTATTAATATTCAACAATAACCATCCTCTTCTAAACTCGCTTTAAATCCATGACACTCAAGGCTGAGTTTTTAGTCCACCTGGCCACCTGGATAAGGCTTTAAACAAATTAATGCAAAGGGCAAACAGTGGACTCAGAATGCAAGGATACCCTATAGCAGGGATAGAAAAGCCAAGTACCAAACACCATATCTGAAACCCAAGCCTAATGCGAAAACCACAAGTTGAAAATCCAGTCCAATATTGCCTTTACTCCTTAACTGGCAGATATACAGAACTCTGTACAACACAACAACAGCATTCAGTTAGGATATCCTTAAGCCGTAAACTCTGAACTGCTCCTGCTGGCCACTGTGACGCAGCCAGAGAACATAAAAATAGCCGCGTCTAAAAGAAGACGATAATATCCACGCAAGCAGGCTGTAGCTCGACCAGTCAAAAGAGTGTTTTAAAAGCACTGTTGGCCAAAAAAAAAAATCCTTTTAGCTGGCTCTTGTGTTTAGGGCAGATTATAGGGGATATGACAGAATGGGTTGTTAGCGAGACACTCAATTACCACACAGCAAACCAGCATTAAAAAAAGGTCACAAAGCCTTATTGCACACTCAAAACCTCCAAGCTATTTTTAGACTTTAAACTTGAAGGTCTGTATTTAAATAGCTTCCAAGATGAATAATTGAATTGTAATTCATGTGAATGAATTAAATATGAATTCCTAATGCAAGATGGGGAGGGAGCTCGTTTGCACTAGACCTTGTGAGGTGTGCAGATGAACGTTTGCTCACAGTACCAGCCAGTACGCAGCACACTCAACCACTTCTCTCTTGTAATCTTCCCTTCCTTTGTCCCTTGGAAGGTGCCTGTACTTTGTTCACCGTGGCCCCCTTTCATGCATTTGATCACATGAATGTTCTCACTGCTCACTACCCATTTGTAATAAGGTTTGGTCACACTTTACAATAAGGGACACAACATTTGAGTTGTTACCAGGGAACAAACGAGGAACAAACCAGCTGGAGTTAATCAGGAATGACTCATGACGAAAGTGGTCAGTGTGGTCGATTCAGATATTCATTAACTAATCATTACCTAATGATTCATTCAATATACGATCTCCCAGTCTGTTCTGTACAAACTCATCATTATCTACTATGCAGTCGTTCCGAATCATTAGCTACTATTACCTACTATAAAATTAGATTAGGAGTTGCTCATTAACTAATGGTTCGCTGGCAGTTAGTTCCTAATTTGTTCCCTGGTATCTACTCAAATGTTGTTTCCCTTGCTCCAAATTGTGTGCCCCTTCATTATCTAATGTACATCTGTCTTTCATCTGATGCTTCAGCAGGGGGGGGGGGGAATCAGCTGTTTTTAACTGCATGTTGACGCGTGTTCCTGACTTTGTCTAAAACCACGCCTACCTAAAGAGAAAGTGTGTCAATATTTGACTGAAACAAACAACATTGGCTAAAACCTCGGAAAATTTGGAAGCATTGTATCTCATATAACATATTTAAATGTCCCCACAAGTTTAGCAATATGGGATATTTACACACACACACACACACACACACACACACACACACACACACACACTAAAAATAGGCAAAAGGAAGGCAATGGAGGCAAAGCATCCCCTATCACAGCACAACGACTAAAATACCATACGTTTTCATCCCATAACAGGCCTACATAGTTAACACTGTGGAGCAGAGTGGTATACGACAGGTCGGTAAATAAAACAAAAAGATGGGCAAAACAAAAAAAACACACATGTAGACTGCAGAAAGGTGAAAGTGGTGGAAGCGTCTCACCTTGGTGGGGCATCGTGATGGTGTCGTTGGGGTTGTTGGAGCCCACGTTGTAAATGACCACCGCGGAGGCGTTGCGACTCGCGGCGTTGCTGATCTTCTCCCGAAAGGTGCAGTTCCCCGCGGCGATCAACGCCACCCAGGCGACGTCTTGGGAGGCGACGGGAAACTTGACGTTGATGTGGCAACCCTGTCGGTCCCGAAAGAAGGTGGGCAACAAGACGAGTCCCCGAGCCTCCTTCTTCGGCGAGTGCTCGCCGTAGCGACCGCACTCGGACTTGTCGGTCTTGACTTCCAGGGTGACGGGGTCCACGTAGGTTATGTTGACGAACGCCGTGTACCACTCCTCCTTCTCCGCCACCACCGTGAACTCCAGGCAGGGCAGACGGCCGAAGCACAGCGACAGGAGCCAGGCGGAGAGGGCAACGGTGCGGCAGGCTCGGGTGAGGGACTGCACTGCCATTGTTCGGGTGCACAGGGGGGTCCTCTGCTCTCCGCCGCCGAGGCGAACACACACTTGCCCAGCGTTGGGTCTCTCTTTGCAAAAAAAATTAATTAAATTTAAAAAAATTACAAATTCACGACTTTATGTGTTCATATTTGCTTTACGCAATTGAAAGCAGGCCGGGTTTTTTTGTAGTTATTAGAACTAGCAGACAAGTGGGCTTTCATTTCAGGTGTTCCCACAGCACTTGGCTCCAACCAGAGCACCTCCACCGGCGACAATACGGACTGTTGTTGTTTGGGGTCAGCCGTTCTCCCCTTCTGGCTCCTGATTGGTTCACTCGTGGCCACGTGGGAAGAATCGGAAGTACTACTTACGACGCTACAAAAACAAATGTCTCAAAGAAAACCAATTGCTTGCGCGTTAGTTCCGTTTTCAGAGTGCAAGACGTTCGTATCACGTTAACAACATTCGATATTTACACAGTATATTCACTTTTCATCTTTTGGAATACAATTGGTTATTTATGGAATTAAATCGTGATTTCTGGCTGCAGTACAGAAGCTGAATGTTTCTTGTCTCCAACGTTTCATCCGGACACATTTCCATGCTGCACAAATCGTGCGTGTCGCCTTTTTTCATCTCATCTTCATTAAACCACGGTGCTGATTCTCAATTTTTGGTAAGTTATTGAAATAAATTGATGACATATAAACGGTACATCGTTAACCTTCATATACATGAACGTCGTGCACATATGAGGGCATACATTGATGTGTTCATGTGACACGTTACTACTATACGTGTTGCCTTTAGCTAAGTTAGCAGTAACAACTGTCAAAACTTGGCTCATAACTCACTCACAGATAGATGAATCGTCACTCTTACCGGTTCAGCGTGGCTTACACTGATTGCCACATAATCTGATCAAATAATAACATTGATGATATCTGTGATATGATTTTATTTTATCTAACCATATGATGGGTGGATCTGTGGTGGGTCTACGCAAATGTTGGCTTGAGTCTTTAACTTAGACCAAGACAACATTTGGCGAGTCGACAGAGATCCGTTTAAAATGTATTAACGTATTCTTTGTTTGCAGGTAAAGCCAATTTTAATTATTTCGGAGCAAAATGCCTAAAAAGAAAACCGGTGCCCGGAAGAAGGCTGAGAGTCGCAAGGAAAGAGAGAAGCAGACTCGAGCCAACCGGGACCATGTCGACGTAGCCAAACACCCTTGCAATTTTGCAATGGTAATTAACCGAATGACGATATCCTATTTGTACATTGGAATAGTTGAACATACAGGACGCAGACATTTTCATTGCAGCTCATGCTCATTGCCCCATCTAGCACTCTAGCCATTGAGATGCTTATCTCAGGGTAGAGTCCCATCTAACTCCATAGAAAATGTTCTAACCTGTAACTTAAAGCAGAAACGGCAACGAGTAGCAAAGCACAAAAATCAGTGCATATTCTGATTGTTACATTTTCCATATTGTATTGCAGGAATGTGACAAATGCCAGAGGTAAGTAATGTCTGATTAAAACGATCAAATAAAACATTTCCAAGCCCCAGACCACTTGTTCCCAACTTCTCCTGCTTATGTTTGTATTGCTGTTGGGCCCAATAGGAGACAGAAGAACAGAGCGTTCTGCTACTTTTGTGCTTCAGTGCAGAAGCTGCCTATGTGTGCCCAATGTGGTGAGCAATCCTGATGAGTAATAATAATAATACTGTATTTCTCAATATTCTCTCACATAAATTATCTCGAGTCTAGCTAGAACTTGTACTGAAATTAACTAGACTAGTACCAACACGACTGTATTTTTCTATTTGACGTTTACAATGCCATGTTTTCTTCTCTTCAAGGAAAAACCAAATGCATGAAATCGTCAGATTGTGTCATAAAACATCCTGGGGTTCATAGCACTGGGATGGGGATGGTGGTAAGATAAAGATTCCTTCAAATCAAATACCCTATTGTGCCCAAGGAATTGATTGATTGTTAATCGTTCACTGTGTGTTTAATCGCTTGTTCTTAAACTTGGAACTTCAGCAGCGTCAAAGCTAATTTTCTCTCTTTCTCCACAAGGGGGCAGTGTGTGATTTCTGTGAAGCCTGGGTGTGTCATGGTAGGAAGTGTCTGAGCACACATGCTTGTATATGCCCGCTGACAGATGCAGACTGCATCGAATGTGATCGCTGTGTCTGGGATCATGGTACGTTGAGTGCTATCCAAAATTCCTTGCGACTTTTACATCTTACAAAAATAAAAATAAAAAATATTTATATTTTTTGTTCTGGATAGGGGGGCGTCTGTTCCGCTGTTCCTTCTGTATGAATTTCCTGTGTGAGGATGATCAGTTTGAGCACCAAGCAAGCTGCCAAATCCTTGAGGCAGAAACATACAAATGTGAGTCACACAAGACACTAATATCTATGATATATTTATCTATTCTAATTATTGTTTACCACAGTTGATAAGTACCACTTATCATATCACTTTGGCAATGATCAACCTTTGGTACTGATGAGTCAGAAAGCCATAGCTTGTAGTGTAATGTATTTGTTACAGCTTTACAGCAGACTCCTGTTGAATCTCTTTCCATGTCCCATTTGTAGGTGTTTCCTGCAACAGACTGGGTCAACACTCTTGCTTACGTTGTAAGGTGAAGAGAATAGATATTGTCACTGTAGCCCCTCAGTCTTTAGGTTTATTGGAGATTCCTGTCTTTGACAATGTTCATACAAGGATACACTATCATACAGCATTCATACAACAAAATGTGTACACTATAAAAGAAAGGGCTATAGATGTGTTACTTAATTGTGCTAATTTCCATTTTCCCAGGCCTGTTACTGTGACGACCATGTCCGGAGCAAAGTGTTCAAACAGGAGAAGGGTAAAGGGCCACCCTGTCCTAAATGTGGCCACGAGACCCAGGAGACCAAAGATCTCAGCATGTCCAGTAAGTTGCACGCAGACTGCATTGGTGGGTCATTGTATTTTTGGCGTGTCACTGTGTTCACTGCTGTCCGTGGTGGCTGGTTTGGTTACTTGTAAATGCTTGTTTGTCCTTACATCCACCCCTTAAGCAGGCTAAGTATATATGGTTAATTATTAAACCATTAAATTAATTAATGGTTAGGTATCTTGGTCAAAGATTTTGGAGTGGAAATGTAGAACCTTTCGGCTGGGAGCCCAACACCCTAGCTACTAGACTATCCCGAATGTAGCTAGTTTGTAAAACTCAAGGACATCTCGATGATAATAGTCTTGACAATGTCATTGACTGGATGGCTAATGGCTCACATTCTGATGATGGTGCCCGATTGCTGTTATTGCTGTTATCCAAGCCCCCTGTAGTTAAGACACCTGTTGGGCCAGGGAATACTGCGCTGTCAGTCAGTCGACTCTTCTTCTTCGTTCACAGCTCGCTCCGTCAAGTTTGGCCGGCAGAGCGGTGCCGACGAGGAAAGCTACGGCTACGGGGCGTCGGGGTACGCGGCCTACTGGAAGACCGCAGCCTCCAGCACTGCAGACCAGGAGGACGACTACGGAGCCGGGGATGACGACGATGATGATGAGGAGGACGATGATGAGGACGATGAGGATGACGATGATGATGAGGACGAGGAAGAAGAGGATGATCAGGATGGGAAAGAAGGGGTAGTGGGCTCCCTGGCTGTGTTGAAGCTGGATGAGACCAAGGCCTGAGCCCTCCCCCCACCCTGATAGGCGCAGTACACAAGTATAAAGCAAAGTGGGGGTGAAACTATTATGTGTTGTACACTCATTCTTGATTCCAGGTCAAGAATCAATAAAGAATTTAAAATGAAATTAAATGTACATTTTTACTTTCTTTATGGACATTTTATTATCTTTGAATTTATGAAAATAAGTTATCCTGTTTGATAATTAATAGAAAGTCAAATAAACAGAAATAAAATCAAACACCTCTAGTGCAACAATTATTGATGTTTCAAGACAATTTCGATTATAACGAGATTTGGCTATAATTCAGTACAACTATTACTTATAATTGCAATACTATACCTTTTTAGCAAACCCTACTATAATGTCTAATTTGTGTCAATGAAAATCTTCTAAATTTTCGATTCTCAATTTTTGGTAAGTTATTGAAATAAATTGATGACATAAACGGTACATCGTTAACCTTCATATACATGAACGTCGTGCACATATGAGGGCATACATTGATGTGTTCATGTGACACGTTACTACTATACGTGTTGCCTTTAGCTAAGTTAGCAGTAACAACTGTCAAAACTTGGCTCATAACTCACTCACAGATAGATGAATCGTCACTCTTACCGGTTCAGCGAGGCTTACACTGATTGCCACATAATCTGATCAAATAATAACATTGATGATATCTGTGATATGATGGGTGGATCTGTGGTGGGTCTACGCAAATGTTGGCTTGAGAGTCTTTAACTTAGACCAAGACAACATTTTCTGCATTGTTACATTTTCCATATTGTATTGCAGGAATGTGACAAATGCCAGAGGTAAGTAATGTCTGATTAAAACGATCAAATAAAACATTTCCAAGCCCCAGACCACTTGTTCCCAACTTCTCCTGCTTATGTTTGTATTGCTGTTGGGCCCAATAGGAGACAGAAGCAGAAACAGAGCGTTCTGCTACTTTTGTGCTTCAGTGCAGAAGCTGCCTATGTGTGCCCAATGTGGTGAGCAATGTGGTGAGCAATCCTGATGAGTAATACTGTATTTCTCAATATTCTCTCACATAAATGATCTCGAGTCTAGCTAGAACTTGTACTGAAATGAACTAGACTAGTACCAACACGACTGTATTTTTCTATTCGACGTTTACAATGCCATGTTTTCTTTTCTTTCATAACACTGGGATGGGGATGGTCAATCAAATATTGTGCCCATGGGATTTTTTGCAGTCTCACTGTCCAATGAGAACAGTTAAACACAATGGCGTTACCTAAATATAAGCCGTGTGCTCAATGGGTAAAATGCACAGCCTCATGTGCCGTCCACTTAATGTATGATTGGAGTGAACATCATTGGACGGTCGTTTCTTTAAACGTCTGAGGCCGCGCCCTCTCGTTACAGCGACCCGAAGTACGGGCCAGCGCCACAGGGCGGGCACGAAACCCAATCCTATGTGCTTGTAGTAAAGGTGCACTCAGTCGGGACGCAGTGGGCCAACCATCGAGTTGTATCATCTCGCGGCAATTGTGGTTTTTTTTTTTGTAAATACAAAAACATGGGAAAGTGAGTGGGGGACCATTTGAGGTGCAAACATGCCCTGGTACTTTGTGGCTCTCGACTGGAGTGGATCTGGAATTTGACCAGATGACAGAGCTGATCTTTCTAAGGGTGTGCAGTATCCCGCAGCGACCGGTGAGTGAACATGCTAATCCAGCTAATCATGTTTCCTGCTGCCATTATTGTTCAGCGCAGATGTTGCCACCGAGGCCTAAAGTTCAGTGATGCATAAGTCAAAATACACCTGTGCCATACCAGCAGGTAATACACGCGTGTCCCAGCCTCTGGTCTAAGTGAAATGGTTTGATTAAAGCCCTCTACTTGGACATCCACTTTCACTTTCGTATTATGAAGTTCTGAACATCGTCAGACAAAGTCATGTGTAATAACTAAGGATTGTATTATTGCATGATTGCATTATTATTTATAATAATGTTATTATTTACAATAATGAGATTTCTAATGATTAGCCGGCATAATAAAATAATGACGTTGTAACAACTACCTCAATTACAGAAATTCGCACATTTTGGCCTGTCCTGCTCACTCTGCCGCGAGTGTCACAAAAGAGATGTTTGGCTTTGTTTTTTTATTTTAAGGTAAGTTCAAACACATCATTAAACCGACACGTCCTCCCGATGGACGCTCTTCACACACTGCATTCTTACAAGTCCAACGCAACTGGTTAACATCACGCGCTCATGTGGTCATCAAGTCACAACTGACCGCGTCTCGTGCAGACCCTGTCGTGCAGACCCTGTCGTGCAGACCGCGTCAACAGTCGTACAGACCCTGTCGTGCAGACCCTGTCGTACAGACCCTGTCGTGCAGACCCGTCAACAGTCGTGCAGAACCTGTCGACAGTCAGCAGTCCTACAGGTCGTATATTGGAAGAAAAGGAGTCGTTGTGAGGTCTAGCCTCTATAGTGAAGCACTATCACACGGGAGGGAGTGATGTATAACTTGCCCCGCTAGGCTCCTCCGCGGGGGTCCACAGTGCGTTACCGCAGGCCGGCGACCGTGTGTCATGTGGTGTCTTATCTTTGTATCGTGTCCGTCTTTGCGGAGCAAAGTTTGTTGAACGATACGATCGGACGACCGCTGTAGTTCACGGTTATTAGAACACCTATAAGCCGAATATACACACTGCCTGGATTTTTTTGTTGTTGCGAAGATTACGAAAGGCTTGCTTTTTAGTAGTGTACATTGGCTAAAAATGTCAAGGCTTTAAAAATAGATACATTAAAATGAACAAAATCCAATATACAATGTGACACTCACGCCTACTCATTGAAATTCCTCAGCATCGTAAATGATGCACGGTTTTCAATATCACTATTGGGGTTTCGGAATAATGGGCCTTCGGACCCAATACGCAATACGTGTTTTGTCCCATTCACTTACCATAATAAATAATAACATTCAAAAGACGTACATTAAAAAAAACTATACAATATTTGCGACCAATAGCCTGTGGAAGCTCAACCTGGCAACTTCCTAGCCTCCCTTCCTCCATCCAATCCGCAGCCAATCTCTCCACTTTGTTTTCTAACTCCGGTCTCAGGTTTTTTTCATCTGTCAAAACTAACCTTGATCCCAGACGTTCTCATCTCACGATGGGACATCGCTCCATCGGAAGTCCAGCCCTCCCTTGGCAATATATGCGCATTCGTAGCATCTCATTCCAGGCGTTCTGTTGTGATGCGAACGTCTGTGATCGAGGATAGCAACTCCCTATAAAACGTGTTTGTGCTGATTGGCTGAGGCCATGCACCAGTACCACATGTTGGCCTCAGGACCTAGACAAATCCAAATCAGAAAAGCTCAAATTAATACAGTGGGCCCTCGGATAGTCTAGTGGTTAGGGTATTCAGCCCAGTCTCACGGCAGTTTGTGAAATAGTCACAAAATATAATCTATTGATTCGTGTAGATGGACACGAATGTTCCATGTTTTTTCACACTCAGCTTCGTGAAGCTTCTGGACAGAAAAATAATGTCATGAAGCTGAGCATTAAGGTTAGGGTTAAGGCTAACTCCAACCCTAACCCTAACCCTGACCTAACCTTAACTCTACATACGAAAGATACTTCAGATGGAAATACATTGGTTTGAAAGTCGCGCTGCGCGTCACGAAAAACATTGACCATTCGTGTCCATGTACACAAATCAATAGATTACATTTTTGTTTGTGACTATTTCACGAACTGCCGTGAGACTGCGTTGGGGTATTAAGACACACAGCTGGAAGATTCTAGGTTCAAAACTTCAATGTCCACAGTCTACCTTGGGCAAGATGCCGAAACCCCACTGGCACAGACCAGGGTGTGCAACGGCTTTCCGGGGGCTAACTCCAGAAATCGCACAACAAACACAGTGCCTAAAGAAGCCAATGTGAATCAAGGCCAGGACACTTAACTCTGGGCCAGCAGTAATGTGTGTGAATATGTGTAAGCGATAAGGGCAAGTACGCCCCTATCAGGTACATGTTTGTGGCAGGGTTGCATGAATCCGTATGATTGCCTTGGTGACTCTGGTAATGGAAAACCAGCAGGTGTGGTTTTTTGTTATCAAGAAATGTTACACTCGTTATCATTGATCTCCTGTTTTGTTGAAGCATCCTGAGCAGCTCTAACTGTGCCACTGCTGCCCCCTCCAACTCCATCATAAAAGAACTACAGCGATCACTGAAGAGACTACAGCTCAGCCTTGAGGTGAGAACAGGAATCACATCCACTGTAACACGCAGTAAAGGGCCTCTATTTTACTACCAGGTGTGATGTCCATTAGCCATTACAAGCAAGTGAAAAATCGAAATCTAGCTTATAGTGACGTCACACGTCGGAGTGTCATCCAGTCAATCATACATCCAGATCCAGATCCATTGATTAGACCAGCTGGTACAGTCCAGTAGTAGACTTTGAAATGGCTAAGTAATGGCTAATCCCACCTGGCGGTGAATAAGGTTTAGCTTAAAGTACAGTTAGAAAACAAATTAATGATAATTCATTGTCTTTAGGGAATGTTTGCAATATTTTTTTCCGAAAATCATTGTTTTGTATTTTCTTTGTCGTTTTGTTAACTTTTTTCAGAAATCTGATGCCTCACTGTACGCGCCTAGACATAATGAGATTCCTGTAAGTTTTAGATTCATATATTATAAGTAGAATGAAGATAAACATTAGTGTGATATTTAATGGAAGCAATTCCTGAGCACATTTTTGAAATTAAATGTTTCTTGAGGTATTTGAATCTCCATCATGTCCCTCCTTTGACTGCATACTTTTTTAGATCTAGATTTATTATTTGCTGCCAAGAATTTATGAAACGTAAATTTGGATGAATAACACTTTTCATAAATGCAATAAAAAACATAACTCTATAATCCGTACTGGATTTGTAGTGACTAGATCAAATTGGAGGCCAAAATGAAAGCATACTTTGGAATTTGTAAAAAAAAAAAAAAAAAAAAAGTACATTTGCAATCGTGCGTTTCAGCACCAAAATGTGCTGAGGTATTGTAATCAAGTTTTGATTTCGCTTTGTGGCTCTATTCTAAAGATGTTTTTCTTTCTTAGGAGAATTGCAAAGATATGTCCTTAATGTGTTATATGTTCGAATTGGAGGTCATTATCATTGAAGAGGACTTACTTGAGGAGGCAGACTTCTTTCATCATGTAAAAGAGAAACTACGTTCACAAGGTAGCTCTGTAAGTCCTGCTTGCACATACGATGTGAAACCATTGAAGGGGGAATCTGTTTATTCCTCTCTCAACAAGTGTTTTGAGATCTTCATGCTTAAAAAACTGATTCACTGTCATGGGTTTCTCCCCATCTCAATCCTGTGACAGTGAATCAGTTTAAATGTTTAAACTTTGCATTAAAACATTATTTTATTATTATCCAATGTATTATTTCCTAAAGTAGGATCTGTGCTGATGATTATTTCTTTTCTTTCATTTTGTTTCTTTCATTTCTAGGTCGGCTGTCCGCCGTGTGAGGCACAGACTCTAGAACCTGCCACAAAATTCCTTCAGAACCTCAAGGAACTACTGCAGCATATGATGTCCAGTCAAGCACATGCAGGCACAACAGGCAAGACATTGTAATATAATGTAAATAGGATTGAAGGAAAATAGCATTATGGTTGTCTGTCAAATCACGATTGCATTTTATATAGTAGATAATAGTATACTTTGTTTACAAATGGCTGAACTACTACTGATGTCCACAGTCTATGCATTTGTCACACCGAGTCAGAGAAAATTGTGGGACAAAAAAAGGAAATACAATGTATTTTTATAGGCCTTACTATCATCATTTAGATGTAAACGTATATTTGGCATGCATTATTTACTCCTGCTGTGATTAAGTTCTCCTGTCGAATTCAATGTATTCTCAGGTAAACGGTATTTAACTTCTAAGCTTATGGCATTTACTCTGGCATTTATGTCTATCAAACCTCACAAGGTGCAATGTATACACATAATGCAACAATAACAATAAGCTTTGGAGCATATTTTGTCATGACATGTATGTACTTTATGACACTTTCTTTTGTAAAAATTGTATGAGTGTAAGATGTATTCATATAATATGTGAACTCCAGTGATGCCTAACACTATATGATACTAATCCTTGATGATCTGTTCTTGTCTATTGTCTCTCTTTGAATAAAATAACTTAACTTAACCCTACTATCTACTACTACTACTACGTCTTTTATTAGAATCCATATAGAAAAATAAATGAAATAAATAAATAAATAAATATACAAATATTTGAATGGTCTTCTGGATATTATGCCTAGGGACAGGATGTCACAATGAAGTATTTGATGAACATAAAGCAGCTCTGCTGGACTACTGTCCTGCTTTTGCCCTTTTCCCCAAATCCACATCAGAGTGAAGGAGTGTTGATATGAGTATGAATATATTATGCAGGTATTTGAAATGAGACTCAATGAATGGTATGCCACTTA
>OMNR01091930.1:0-14932 GCA_900303205.1 Mora moro
GTCAACACACTCAACTGCTACGCTTGACTTCAGGAACAATCGTCTGACCTTGGCGAAGAACTTGATTTCCTGTTCATGTGGAGACTTCTCCACCCGCCCACTGCTGACCACCGCCTCTGTAAACACACGCGGGGAGGAAATAGTAACCAACCACTCCTTACTACCAACGACCTCACTTCAGATTCGTTCAGTCATCGTATGTCGTTACGCCCAACACAACAACAACAAGTCACCCGAGCAGAGAAAAGCAACCCAATATTTGCATGTCTGAAGCAATGAGCAGCAAATATTTAGTATTTTAAATGAATGAAGCAAAAATCTATTATAATTCATACATTTTCTGTTGATTGACCAAATTGGTCAAATAACAGTGGATATCCAGTGGATTTTAGCAGCTCTGTCGGTCCTCACATTTATCAGATGAATGAACTCTTATTACATTAATCTAAACATTAGATGATCAGTTGAAGCCCTCGGCCCCACAGTACCCAGATGAGCGATGAACTCCTGTGCGATCTCCATCCACTTGAGCAGCTTCTGCAGGAAGCCGTACGCAAACCTCTTCTCGATGGACGAGATGTCCGACTCCATGTCCTTCAGACCCCTGGAGGGACAGGAACAGCCAATCAGTTGGCCCTCCGGAGTTACGGTTGCAACGCAATGGAGTTGACAGATAATCTGTTACTAAGAGATGAATACTGACCAAATGGTATATAAAACAATACAAACGGAAAAGATTGGAGTTGCAACTGTTTTGACCTGATGTGTTGGCTTTGATGTTGAAAAATATTTTAAATATTTAATTGTATTTATTTTTGGAACAGACTGAAATGACGCAGATCCAATAGCTGAGTATTCCTGTCTATGGTACAGTCAGTTGTATTAGAAACCTGGTGACAGCGTATCCGTTGAGTTGGAGGAACTTGAGGAGCTCATGGGCTTTCTCTCGGTCTCTGGCCTTCTCCTTGGCTGTCAGCGTGTCGTAAGGCACTAGCAGAGGATGAGTCCCGCCTCCTGCACACAGGAAACACACAGATATCAGTTAAGCTCTCCATTAAAGGAGGAAACACCATCTTATTCATTCATTCTAGCTCAAGTGTGTATCCTACAATGTATATTATCGTGTCACATGTTAAACTAGGAGGTGCACTCTGACGGAAACATGTGTCATTGTGATGCGTGCGAATTTCGTTGCAGTTACTGATCAAAACAAAACTTTGCACATGATGTGTTGTTGCAAGGGTGTAGCTATGCCGTTGCTATGGTATTCTGCATGGTACTCTCAGGCGTTGCTAGGGTGTTCTTAGTGGTTGCTATGGCATTGCTAGGGTGTCCTGGGTGGTGAAGACAATCACCTTTGGACTGTAGCTCCATCTTCTTCTTGCGTCCCCACGTGTTGTGGTAGTTCTCTGCCAGCTGTTCTGCCATCGACTGGAAACAGAGACACACCATGAACTCAGGTACAAAACAGTATATGTATATGTATATAAAAAACATTAAGCATGCCAGTGCCAACATGAACAGCCATACCTGCAGATCCCTGGACAGAGCCATGTGTGAGATCTCAATCGGCTGAGGGCTGTAGCCGTGGCTGGGGTCATAGGTCGCCTGGAACACACGAAACAAACTTTGAAACTCATCCCTGCGTGAGGCTGTTCAGTGGTTTCCATGACGACAACCATGTGTTGCTGGCCACTCCACCTGAGCAGTCTGGGAGATCTTTCTCGAGGCTGTCTTCTTCTTCTCCGTCTCCTCCTCCTCGCGGGCCTTGTCGATGGTCCACTCCCACGCCAGCATGGCTTTGATGGACTCTTTGATTGGCCAACGGTAGATCTCTTTGTCCTATCAGGAGGAGAGAAGCCGCTAAGTCCACGAGCAGAGAGAGCGAGAGAGGGAGAGGAACTGAAGTGGAGTCTTGTTGATGAAGATCACAACTGTGGTCTTACCTTCTCTGAGAAGGTCTTGTATGGTCTCAGCATGGGATGTGTCTTTGCATTCTCATCCAGTACCTCTCCGTACGACCAGTTGTTCTGAATCTGAAACGGGACATTCATACAAGTTAGACGGATTATCCTATTTATATAAGAGCTAGCTTTTTTGGCCACAACGTGACGAGAAAAAGCTGGAAAATACAATGTACACTTTGAAGCACGTTGGGATATGAGGGCCCATTTTATTATTTAAAAAAGCATACCTTCTCAAACGCCCATTTATCATGGGTGTGTTCAGCATATTTGTTGATGAAAAAATCCAGTCTCTCGGGAATGATAGTGCTGCAAGGTCAAGGTAAGAATTAGAAAATACACACGCTGTGACTCGTCAAAGAAAGAGGTTATATGATAGAATAGCCCACTCCACTCCACACATATCTACTTAAAACCCTTAAATATGAGGTCCTCACTTTGTGGTCTCCACTGGTTTGGGGTCGAAGTTTCCCTCTGCGTCTACGGAGGCCTTCTTCTCGGTCTTGGAGGAGTAGCTGGCGTCCACGTAGTCTGGAGGGATGGCCCCAGCGATCGAGCAGATACACGGCATGGCCATCTTGAAGATCTCAGCATCAAACTTCTACATTTAAACAAAATAAACAAACAAGTTACACAAATATCCCGAAATTATAAATATCAACGACTAAACGGAAACAACTCGGAAGGAAACGTTACTTTGTGTGCGAGCGACTCAAAGATCCCCCAGAACAGCTTGCGGGTCAGATGCAGTTCCTCCTCTGAAGAGACGCCGAAGTTGGCCCAGCCGTTCGGTAGGCAGTAGTACTTCCAGCAACGCTCGTAGTGATTGGTCAAGAGCTGCAGGAAACAGGAAATGAAAGACCAGATTCAATCTTTGTTTTTTTATTATCACATATGGAAGTAAGACTTATTGTGTTGTCAACAGCATGTTGATGCCATTGAAGTCAATCCAGGGAAGACAGCAGTGGTGTCTGTTTGTCGTACCTTCAGTGGCATTTTGGCGTACTCGTTGAGTATTGGAACGTCGAATACCAGCCGTCTGAGGAGATGTTGAAGCATGGAGGGACGAAGATGTCTGGGGAATAAATAATAATAACATAATTAAAATACATTACAAACATTTAGCATCAAAACACCACTCCACAAAATCTGCCAATGGTTGCCAATGGGTACCAAAAGGTTATTCATTAAGTATTAACCATTGAAGTCTTATTTTTATTAAATCACAATTCCCCAATACTACAACATGTAAAGTCCACACTATTTATGGATCAGGTGTCGGCTCTTACTTGCAGAGGGCCATGAGGCACTCCTCGATGATGTCCCTCTGGGCCTTGGTGAAGGCACGGCCGCGGGACAGCCGGTAGATGGTGTGCAGCATGGAGTCGATCATGATGGCCCGGTGGTCGCTGCCGGCGAACAGTGGCGCACACTTGGTGATGAGGGGCAACACGGCCGAGCACAGGTAGCGGTTCAGAGCCAGGGCCATCTCCGTGGTGCTGAACGCCACCTGGAGGAGCAGAGAAACCTGGAGGTCAACTGGAGGTCATAGTGGTCTCGGTGGAACTGAAGATCTCAAATGAAGATCATAGTGGTATCGGTTTGTCTCTATGAAGGCCAGAGGGCTATCCCATACAATGAGTTTTAATAATCCGATGTATTTTATATCAAGTACTTTATTTGCGGACAAATAAAGTCAATAATGTATTCTTTTTTCTTTAAGTTACGTTTCTGAAGTTGCAGGGTACAGTTTGCGATGCTCTTCTCTCGCTGTCTATCTATAGTGAGATAAACTTAGATGGATATAAACCACTCACCGTGTCCAGGGAGGCAGCGGCCCTCATGTCTGGCAGGAAGCCCACCTCCAGCACGTGGAGCAGGAAGTCCTGGTTGTCGATGCCGTACACTCTGTCCAGGAACAGCACCATGGGGGCCTTGTGGTCCGGCACAAAGCTGGCCGACATCTTGGGCTCGATGATGGTGTTGTCTGGGAGATGGGTTAAGGTACTGCATTAAGGTACTGTTAGTGTATTTACACACAGGGGAACCTCGGTAAGACGCAATCAAGGGTGAAGCATGAGTATATTTGTCATTTGTCATGAAACCCTGGTAGCTCATTTATAAGGCTTTCTGTAGCTTACAACAATGCAGTGTATTTTGGGAAGACCGTATTAGGCATCGTGAATTGATTGAATTATTGATCCCTAGGGGAAGTGAATTCTTTATTGATCAATAAAGATAATAAAAACATTTAGTCTTTTACATCTGGTATGGATTATGTACATGAATAAAATAACTGTCAGCATCATTTTTCCTCGGTCTACCTTTTCCAAACGAGGGGATCTGTACAGGCAAGCTGATGACCCCCACCAGGTCCTCGATGGGGACCAGAGACCTCAGGATGGCCCTGATCCTCAGAGCTTCTCCCTTCCCCGCCTGGATCAACTGCAGGAACACAGACCAAGAAACACCAGTAGATTTATCCAGGGACAGGATAGCGTAGTGGTTAGGGTTTTCAACTCGCAGCCGAAAGGTTCTAGGTTCGATCACCACATCTAAAGTCTAACTGTAGGCATCCTTGAGCAAGAGGCCTAAACCTTACCTGTCCCTTTAATGTCTATCAATTCACTGTAAGTCACTGATAAATGACTAAACACGGTTATACTCTTGCTGTTTCTCAACCCTAATGTTTAACCAGTAAGTATTCCCCACCCACAGCACCTTTTTCAAGTGGAATACCACAGCCAATCAGCATTAAACATATTGAACAGATTGAGGCTTGAGGCACTGTGTAAGCCCTGTCCCCTTTGTCGTTGACCAATGAAAGCTCTCCATTATCATTATAGCAGCAGTGAGTGAAGTAATATTTTCCAGCGTAGAGGTTAGAGTGCAGCAGGTACAGGTTCTTAAGATATTTAATGTACAGGTTTTGGTCTGTAAGCTATAGGTTCTTGTATTTAAGGTATAGGTTTATATGAGGTATAGGCAGAGGTTAAAGAGTGGATCTTACGTGCATCTCTGGAGCACAGCGGCCCAGCAGGTCTATGAGGGCAGAGTAGAAGGACATGATGGCGTTCCCCAGGTGGACCCGGTTCTCCTCGTGCTGCTCCTCCCCTCCAAACCTGCCCAGTAGATATCACAGTCAGAGATACCACAGATGGATCTGATAAGACGTCACTAAATCGTTCCCAATATAACAAAACAGAATCATTCTTTTTTTTACGTTTTTTGTGATTGACCTAATGTCCAAATGGGCGTAACATTCCAACCAATAACAACACTGTTGTGACATGATTCAATTTGAATGGCAACTTGAACCACCATTTTAGATTCAAGGTTTTTGTCTTAAAGCTACAGGTCTTACATGGGGAAGCGTCTGTCCTTCTTGACCGTAGGTCCATCTCTGGCAGGATCCTCAGATATCTTGATGGCCTCCTCTATGGCGGCCAGCAGACCATTACCGCCCTCCCCTCTCAGGGCCGGCCCGAAGCACTCGGGCCGACGGATTAGCAGTCGCACGACTACGTTAGCATTCTCCTCCACGCTCTCCCCTATGAACCAGAAAATACCAAACTTTTGCTAGCGTCTTCGTTGTAGCATTCAGACAGAGAACTCTGGGAATGGATTTTGAGAGTGATGTTGTCATGGGAACAATTGATAGGGGTTTCACCTAGTCATATGTGTGACAATGTTTATCTCAGGCTTTTTAAAATAAACTTGTGTATGTCTTTTTCTAATGGTTTGGGCAGCGAGCATTATATGAGCAAGCCCTGATGAGGTCCATACAATATCATATAGAACATGGTAAGATTGAAGAGTACCGTTGACAAACACCGCGAAGCGGAGGAAGTCCAGGTACTTCTCCCCGCCACAGGGATTCCAGCCGATGTCAGGATAGCCCTTGGACAGCAGCATCGGGCAGCTCTGGAGTCCACATCCTGCCAAATACTTGACCACCTAGAGAGATATCAATGACAATCAGACTTGGTCTACATCCTGCCAAATACTTGATCACGTAGAGAGATATCAATTACAATCAGACATGGTCTACATCCTGCCAAATACTTGACCACGTAGAGAGATATCAATTACAATCAGACTTGGTCTACATCCTGCCAAATACTTGACCACGTAGAGAGATATCAATCACAATCAGACTTGATCTGAGGTACATCCTGCCAAATACTTGACTACCTAGAGAGATACCAATTAAAATTTGACTTGGACAGCTTTGAAGTCCACAGGGATATCCATCAAATTCAGACATGGACATCTGTTAAGTCTACATCCTGCCAAATCCTTGACCACCTAAATATGTTAAAACAAAGCAGGCTTGGGCAGCTCCGAAGTCTACATCCTGCCAAATCCTTGACCACATAAGAGAGATGTAGGTAAGATGTGACGGATAAAGAAGCTTGTTGGAGATATACTAGTTAATGGAGGGACGGGGTTTACCATCTCCAGGTCCTGCTCTTGCAGGGCCAGAGCCAACTCATTGTTGTCGATACAGGAGGCAGCCGCCACATCCAGGGGAGTAGAACCCCGCATTCCTGGAGAAAAAAAAGAAAATCAGGATGACAACATGACATCAACATGGAAGATCTAGCTCAATACTGTATTTCTATTTCCAACAGAAGGTCGATCGAGGCTTGTAAACACTGACCAAGGCCAATGCCACTGTTCTGCAGAAGGTAGTTGAGGTGGTCGAACATGGAGCGCTGGTTCTGCCGACTGATGCGGCAGAAGTAACATAGGAACCGACAGCAGCTCGTCACCATCCGAGGGAACCGGATCTCCTGGACGAAAAACACAACACAGAAATGTTGAAGACTTCACCCAATACTGTATTCCAATTTCTCCTAAGGGTGCACGATACTCTCGTGGTTCGTGTTTGACTGGGTTCAAACCACAATGTCTGCAGGCTACCCATAGGCTTCCTTGAGGAATGACATGCATGACTGCCTAATTAGGTGTCCAGGTGAATTCTGTTCAGGTGAGTCCAGGTGTACCTTTGAGTCGCCGCCCCCCAGCACGTTAACCATGACCTCCATGACGGTCTCATGCATGCCCAGGGCTCGCATCAAGTTAGGGTGCTGGTAGAAAACTTTATTGCTCATGATGTTCCTGTACATAGGACAAAAGGTATACAACACAATTATATAGCTTCTATACACATCCAATCAAATCTATGTTAAAGGGCCTCTATTTTCAAGCAGATGTATGATGGATAGATCGACCAACTTCCCAAACCCAGTGGACTGTACCAACTGGTAGACTGATCTATCCATCATAAGTCTGGGTGGACTCTCCCATATGTGACGATGTCACTACAGGGTCGATTTTGAAGGGGCCTGTAATGGCTATCCGACGGTGCTAACCCGATGCTCTGGATCATGAGCCTTTCCTCCTCTGGACCCATCTGGACGATGAGCAGCGACCGGATCTGACTCAGACACTCCAGCAGGTCCATGATGTCCTGGATGGACACGGCGTTGATGGTGTAGGCCTTGGGCAGGGCCCGGATCAGCTCCCCCAGGCCATCGTACTGGCGGTGGAGCAGGCTGAACATCATGCGCACCAGCTCGGGGTTCTGGATGAAGGACTCCTGGGCCCAGTGGATCATGGTGTGGGACACTAGCTCCTGCAGGGTGCCTGGTGGAGGAGGATGTGGTAGGAGGATGGTTTCTGTTATGGTTGGTTGTGTGGTTCTGCTCCGTAGTCATGAGTAATAACAAGCATGGGCTCTAAGGCCGACGCCAGACAGAAAAGGGATTCAAATGGACAGAGAACGCCTTGTCTCTCTCTGTTTTGTGTCTGATTGGAAAACAAAATGGGGCTGGTAGATCGAATGTGTAAGCATTAGAGATCTTGATTGGCTAGTTAACCGCCAACATATGTACAATGTATATTGTGGTCCCACAAAAGATTGCATGATTGCATTTTTTGTATATAAAATTACAAAAGAGATCTCCTATCAACAAACTACACTGGCTGTTTCTGGCGCGTCTATGTGGCCGTGAAAAAAACAAGACTGTGATAAAGACCATGTGATGCTCACCAGGTTTCTTCTCTTCCTCGGTTTCAGGCTCCACCTCCACCTTCTTCTCCCGGAACTTCCTCACCTTCTCCAGCAGGCGAAGCAGCCGACCGCGGACGGAGCTGTCCACCTTCTCTCCCTGCTCCTCCTCCTCGATGTGGACGCCTAGTGTGGAGGTGAGAGATCAGATCAGAGATCAGATCAGAGATCCCTAACTTGAAGTGTTTTTGTAGCTTCTCCAAATTCTGATTGTATGTTTTGATTGTTCTCAGCCTCACTTAAGAGCGTCCACTGAATAATTAAATGTAAATCTAGATGCTAGACTGCTGAAGGTGCGTAAAAGACTGACCGCAGTGTGCCAGCAGGTCCATGTGAAACACCAGCAGAGTGTCTCGGACCTCCTCGGGCACGGGACAGTCCTGCTCCTCAGAGCAGTTCTTGAAGTTCATCAGCATGTTGACCTACACGTCGTAAAGATGAGATGAGATTTACTTTACTTTATTATTTATCTCAGATGGGAAATCAGGGCAAAACAACTAGCTGCGTTGAAATGCTGACTATATACAAAATATTCATCTGCAATCTATCCCAATAGTGATATATTTGTAGTTGTGGTTCACCCACTTGAACATCATACGATTACAATAACTTTTGGGTTTTAGAGGCAATCGGCATTAATCATCATCATTTAACTTTACTTTCATTTATATAAAAAAATGTAAAATGTAAAAGACATTTGAAAATTGCTCTTTATTGTTTTTATTTAGATTCTTGGAAGGGAGGCAATACAACACTGCTATCAATGTTTCAATAAAAACCCATTTGAACCCCATCCTAAATGTACCTGCTCCTGTGGCGGGGACCTGAACTCCCGGGTCTTGCGGGCGGTCTCGGCGGCCGACATGGTGAAGGCCAGCATGAGCTCGTTGTAGCGCTGCCTCTGGTTGCTCTGTATCTCGCAGACGAACTGGTCCGAGAACGCTATGATGGCCTCCACCCTGTGGCGGAGCTCGCAGTCGCAGAAGTACTGCAGCAGCGTGCACATCTGGTGTACGGGAAGACAGTAAAATACTTTTATACTACAGGAAACACAGAAATAATACTTAATGAGTAGTTATCTCATTAAGGGACAAAAAGCCATACTTTTGTTTGTCTGCAATTCGATAATCAGACCAAAGAGAGTTATTATTTATAGTAAAAAAGATTGAACCGAAGTTGGGTGTATTTTCAATTTAATTTGTGTGATTGACTACTGCGTACCTGCAGTTTAACAGACTCTGGTAGCTTCATCTGGAAGAGCCCTTGTTCCAAAACCTCCTTGGCCTCACCGGCCGCCTCTCCACCCTTCGCCTCCTTCTCCGTCTCCTCCGCGCCCTTCTCTCCGTTCACCTGCTTCGTCTCCTTGGCGACGCGCTCCACCACCTCGTCCATCTCGTCCTCTCCTTCGTACTCCTCCTCCTCCTCCTCCTCCTCCTCATCCTCCTCCCCCATGCCCTCGTCGTCGTCCTCCTCCTCGTACTCCTCGTCTGTGGCGTATTCGGCCTCTTCCTCCTCTTCCTTCTTCTTCTTTGCTTTGATGGCTTTGATGGCGAGCCTGGGTGGGTTCTCCACCTTGGGCGCTTTGCTCTCCTCCGCGGCCGCCGCCGGCTCCTCCTCGCTGCTGAACACGGTGGGCTCGATCATCTTGAGGATGTGCTTGACATCATTGTCGTCGAACACGCCCATGATGAGCAGCGTGCTGCTGAGCTTGAGGATGGGCACGAAGTGGAACTCCACGCTGCCCCCTACTGGGTCCCGCATTGCCTGGCCCCCGTCCTGCACCGCCTCCGTCAGCATGTTCAGGGCTTTGGTCTTCAGCACCTGAGTAGAGAAACACAACCACGACGTGATTATCAGTTCATGGCGATACGTAGGGCTGCAAATAACTCACAACGGTTTGATCGAGTCGATTATTGCGGACGATTATTGTAAGAAAGTAACAGCCCTGACGCCAACAGCTGAACACTCCTCGATTTGTATGTAAACACACATCTGAGGATCTTAGTTTCCAAAACACAAGACACTATTAACTTTAGGACTGCAACTTCAATGATTGTTTTGGTAGTCAATGAATCTGATGAGGATTAATTAATTAATTAGTCACCAGAACTTATGAATCATCCATATTTGTTATGCTATATCAACACTGAATATTGCTAAATTATATGGCATATAGATAGAAGAAAAGTGACTATTAATGCACATTGAAATTGACCATTAATGGAAAATAGACTACAGCTATAGACTAGTTACTATCCGAAAAAGTGACCAAAAATAAACATATGAATCCATGATGAAATGGACCATAACAGACCATGATTTCATTATTGTCTCTCATTATGTTCTCTCTCTCACCTCCAGCGGGATGAAGGGGCTCAGGGTGTAGATGTCCTGGTTGGTCCCCACGAACCCCGTGGGAGAGAAGTGCAGCTTGGGCCGGAGGCAGGTGGTGAGGCCCACCCCGGGCAGTGCGTGGGACTTGTCCTGGTCCGAGTACAGCGTGATGGTCCGCGTCTCGTCCGTCATGGGCACGATGAACTCCTTGTTGGTGCCCAGGCGGTTCCTCTTGGCCGACTCCAGGTGCATGCTGATGAGCAGGTCGTAGAAGCCGCTCCTCATGGGCCCGGGCAGGTAGGTGTCCTCGATGGCGTAGAAGAGCTGCGACTCATCCACATGGCTGCAGAGGGCGTGGGCCACGCGGTTGTTGCCCAGAGCGCACACCGAGCCATACAGCTTCAGCGTGTGGTAGTGGAACTTGAGGAGGTCCATGCGCTCCGACAGCTCCAGGATGTCGATGCAGCTGAGGAAGAGGAGGGAGGAGGAGGAGGAGGAAGGACGAGGTTGTGGTTACGGGATGCAGGTGCAGCGGATTCAGGAAATTATGCTATGTGATGTTTTAGCCGTTGGATTTAAGTTTAGGAATTGGAAAAAGTCCCAAATGTTTAATTCATCAAATTAATGATAAATATTTGACAGTGTACGCTCCCAAAACATATATATATTTTAAAAAAAATAGAAATAGTAGAATCTAAATATTAGAAAAAAATTATGTAAACTAGGTGTAATGTTCCAAACTCGACATTAATCCATACTAAATCTCAACACCTCCAACACCTGAGCTCCTGGGCTCCAGGAGGAGGACCGGAAGGAGGCCCAGGTGGAGGACCAGAACTAGGACCGGTCGTACCGGTTCTCCTCAGGGATGTGCAGGGCCATCATGGTGAGGGGCTCCGAGCAGTCCACCATCCAGCCCAGCCTCTCGCTGACACGGGCCGTCTCCGGGGCCAGGAAGTGGTTGGGCATGCGGCTCCAGATGACGGGGGTCAGCATCTGGACATCCAGGCGGGGCGGACACTGGGGCACCGGGTTCCTGCGCTCGCTGCGGAACATGGCCGCCGAGATCGGCATGATGTTCTGAGGAGAGCCAAGGAGGACAGAAGAACGTGAATGAATGAATGAATGAATGAAATGATGATTACTGTGGGCAAATTAATGAATGTAATTATGATTACTATTAATGAGTGCATGAATTAATATAATTACGATTATTATTATTAATGAATACATTAATGAATTAACAAATGTAATTATGATTACTATGAATTAATTAATTAACAAATGTAATTATGATTACTATTAATTAATTCATGAACTAATTAATGAATGAATGAATGCATGAGTGAATGAATGGATGTGTGATTATGGTTACTATAATGATAAGTCATTTAGCTTGTGACGCTTGTATCCAAAGTGATCCAGACCCTGACCACTAGACTATACTGCTACATTACTAATGAACCGAACTACAGAGCAGAACCAGGAAGAGCCTCTGGTTTAACTGGGAGGGTGGGAGGCTAACCTTGAGTTTGCCGAGCTCCACTTGAATCACGTTCTGATTGGACGGCAGGACGAAGACCGCGGGAAACAGTTTGGTGTTCGGCTCGACCTGGGAACCAATTAGTTATCAACAGTTAATATAACATATACCATTAAAATTGCAATAGCAACCGCTCTTCTCCCCTGACCTGGTAGAAGGTGTTGATCTCTTTGCCGTTGGCGGTGAAGGTCATGAGGCCCGTGTCGAGGTCGATCAGGCAGCCAATCACAAAGTCCTCCTGGCTGACACGCGTCTGCTGGGAGCCGCTGAACTCCCCTCCCCACACCATGTAGCAGTTACTGCGTTTTATACTGCAGGAGAGACAAGACACGACGGTCTTTATACTGCAGGAGAGACAAGACACCGACGGTCTTTATACTGCAGGAGAGACAAGACACGACGGTCTTTATACTGCAGGAGAGACAAGACACAGACGGTCTTTATACTGCAGGAGAGACAAGACACGACGGTCTTTATACTGCAGGAGAGACAAGACACGACGGTCTTTATACTGCAGGAGAGACAAGACACCGACGGTCTTTATACTGCAGGAGAGACAAGACACCGACGGTCTTTATACTGCAGGAGAGACAAGACACCGACGGTCTTTATACTACAGGAGAGACAAGACACGACGGTATTTAGATGGTTTAGTGGTTGTAGTGTTCTGTCATCAACATCCACACGTATTTTTTGTAATATAATAAGTTGATAGTTGTATGCAAAGGAAACACTGAAGAAATACTTCAATACTTTCACTCCGGTAGAATGCTAAAGTTACTTTATTAATTTAAAGTAAATTGTCTCTGCACGCGAGTCCCCCAGCGCGTCCCCATACCTGTTGTGGATTTTTCCCTTGTCGTCCCCCACCGTCACGGTCACGTTGCGGACCTTGGAGAGGTCGAAGTGGGGGTCGTGCTGGTGGTAGTCTGGGGTGATCCAGCCCACCCACACGCCGCTCACCTCCTGGCCCGCAAACACCCGCACCGAGTAATAGTACTGGAGGCAGAGGGGGACATGACATCATCGACACTGTCAATCAATCATCATCATCATCACCATCATCACCATCATCATCATCATGAATCTTATGAATATGGTAAAGTGTATGAATATGAAATAACAATAACAAGCCATCAGAGACTGTGTGCGTACTGTGGTGGTGTTGAGGATGATGTCGATGTCGTCCCGGTCGTCTGGCACCACGTCCTCCACCAGGCGAGGCATGGTGGGAACCACGGGTGGAGGGTTGATCAGCGCCGCCTTCTTCGCCTTGAACAGGAACCTGACGACGGCACCATGAGGACCACACACCGTCACTCACAATCACACAACATGAGGACCACTCACCATCACACAACATGAGGACCACTCACCATCACCCACCATCACACAACATGAGGACCACTCACCATCACACAACATGAGGACCACTCACCATCACTCACCATCACACAACATGAGGACCACTCACCATCACACAACATGAGGACCACTCACCATCACACAACAACAACATGAGGACCACTCACCATCACTCACCATCACACAACATGAGGACCACTCACCATCACTCACCATCACACAACATGAGGACCACTCACCATCACACAACATGAGGACCACTCACCATCACTCACCATCACACAACATGAGGACCACTCACCATCACACAACATGAGGACCACTCACCATCACTCACCATCACACAACATGAGGACCACTCACCATCACACAACATGAGGACCACTCACCATCACTCACCATCACACAACATGAGGACCACTCACCATCACTCACCATCACACAACACGAGGACCACTCACCATCACACAGCATGAGGACCACTCACCACATATAAGATACTAAAGTCACAACTATCAAGCTAATTTTTGATGGATGGCAATATATTATATTTGTAGCCAGCCCAAAACCATTTAAATAATTGAACGGAATATTCTCCACAGATCACAGAACCATCCAATATTTCCTTGAAGTTTTACCAAATTGGTTTGTATTCATGAATTCATGATTTAATGAATCCAAATCAACATGAATCCAACATGAATCCAAGTGTGAATCCAGACCAACATTCATTCATGCGAACTGCCATGAATCCAAACTGAATCCAAACCAATATGAATCCAACCTAAATCCAGACCGACATGAATTCAGCATGAATCCAAATCAACATGAATCCAAACTGAATCCAAACCAATATGAATCCAACCTAAATCCAGACCGACATGAATTCAGCATGAATCCAAATCAACATGTATCCAATCTAACCCGAATCCAACATGAATCCAACACCGACCCTTTCTTGCGGCTCTTCTCCGTGGACGCGTCCTTCTCGTTCTCGCCGTTCTTCAGCCCCGGGATCTCCTTGGGCACCGACGCCTCCTTCTTCTCCTCCTCCTGCTCCCGCCGCGTGGCCGACTTCTTCAGCACCTCGTAGTCCGAGTCGGGGTCCATCTCCAGCACCTCGTCCTCGGGGATGGTGAGGGTGCGGGTCAGGGGCGTGGTCCCCGCCCGGACCTTGAAGGTCTCGTGGAACTCCACGGGCATGCTGAGGCGCAGGAACATCAGGTCCGTGGTGGCGTTCTGGGAGCCGAACGTCTTGTGGGTCAGCTTCAGGCAGGGGGCGCTCTCAACCGTGCCGTCCACGCGGGACAACTGAGACAAAACGGATGGAGATGTTGTCTGGAAGTTCTTGGTGCTGCACAGCGATGACTAGCAGCAAAGTTTGATTTTGTCTAACTGACGTTTGTCTTAATCTAGTGGAGTGGGGAGTGGAGGGAGTGGTACCTCGATGTGCGGGTGGTCAGTGGGCACGGGGATGAACTGCGGCTGGCTCTTGCTGAACCACATGGTGATGTCACGCTTCATGTTGATGGCGAAGGGCTCGAAGCCCTCCTGCAGGCCGCAGATGGTGAAGTAGCGCAGGCTGCTGACATTCTGGCCCAGGTTGATCCGTCCCACCTGGGACAGACCCAGGCTGCACACCGGGATGAA
>OMNR01091932.1:0-11205 GCA_900303205.1 Mora moro
CAATTAAATGTATTGAATTGGTTGAACAGCTGAATGGCCTGTAATATCCATAAGTTAATTTGGTGTAAAGTCTGACGCTTGAATATAGCATTCTTTAAATTGTGTTTATCTACAGGGAATATATATGAGGGGAGAAGAACGGCAATAGTCTTTTGAATGACAAATAGGCCAATACGATACAATAAGGAAGTGTAAATCGAAAGAGACAGACACAGAGACAGACACAGAGAGAGAGAGAGAGAGAGAGAGATTTGAGTTTGAGTTTGTTTACAGTATGCACCTTAGAGTGACTACTTCCAGATGTGTACCAATAAGCTGGCACCTGGCTCATGTCATTATTCACCGGCAGGCGGTGTAACCATAGGCTGTACAATGGCAGTTAGCATGCAAGTAGCAGCTATGAATGTTTGGACGGGAGAACCCAGGAGTAGTAGCTCGTAGTGACGTTTGCTAGCTATCTAAATAACCACGACATCAATGCGTTGGAAATAAAAGCGACTCGTGATGTGGCTCGTCTGCCTTGTTTGGTTGCAATGCTGGCCAGGTTAACAGCTGGGACAGTTCAAACAGGCAGGGTTGAATCTACGTCGCATGTATTTATAATCAAAATAATGCCACTGGGAGGTATAGCAAGGTAGCAAACAACTAGCATTAGCTCAAGCGTCTCATCCTGTCTCCACTTACCCTTGCCGTGACTTTGTAGACAGTGTAACCCTTTTGATGCTTTGTGGGGTCTGTAACAGTATAAAACCGAGCGAGCTCTCCTCTTTCTCGCTGTGATATCATTCTGATTGTGGCAACATCGCCAAAAACAACTAGCCTGCTAGCACTAACACATTCATTCCCTGTCAAGCGAGAAGTCCCTCGAACCGAGCTGGACGCTGGAGGGGGGCGGAGTCAGAGCCATTCAAGATCTGCCGGCGCGGCCCGGCCGCACAGTATCCACTGAACACTGCACACTGCACACTGCATACATGCACTGACACTGATCTCATCTCACAGGCCTACAGGACTAACAAATTTGGGAACACAACCACACAAAAGGGAACATTTAGTCCTTTCAAGCTTGTGTCCATCCACTGTTTCCGTCCACAATGTGCACAATGTTCATATTACGATTTTGTGACAACAAAAAGATTATGATTAAATGAGTGACTGGATAATTGGGTTGTGGTTTTATTTGGGATACACTGGATTTTGTGTTAAATATATAACAACTGACAAATTATTAAAACAAAAAACATAATAAAATATATCAGAAATGGCAAAAAGGTAAAAAAAAATTGTATTTAGCATAGACATATTTGTTCTCATATTCTAATAATTGTTGGGACTACATATGATATGTTGATAATATTACCAATATTTGTCATATACAAGACATATATGTATATAATACACACACACACACACACACACACACACACACACACATATATATAACAGGTGTAATGAATAAGGTAATCAACCAAGAAAAGGGAGTGAAGCACCTCACAGTTGATTTTCTTGTAAGCACCCACGATTAACATTGTAATTGTTAACATGTGAACATATATAAATACGAGAAACTCCATGTTGTTTGTGTTGTTTTACATCAGCCAGTGGCTGGTAGGGCTGCCCTTGCCCACTAAATCACGCTGCACTCCACAGTAGCAGCAGCAGCAGGGCACTTCCTCCGATGATGGCACTGCAGGAAGTGCTCATTCCCCTGGAGGTGGTTGCATTCGGGGGGTTGTCCCGACAAGTGACAATAGGCATATCCTTCATTTTCCTCACCGTGCCCTCCTCATACCTGGCCCACTGACTCTGTCAAAAGCCCAACACATAAGGTGAAAACAAAGCTTATCTGTCAGGACTGCCGTGGACAGATGCAAACGGAGAGACAGATAATATGGGATGCATTGATTTGAACGATTGATTTGACTTATCACGTTATGTATGTTCATGTTAAAGATTTGAGAGTGGTAAAGAGAGGGAGCAGAAAAGAGCGTTTTTGAAACTAAACAACCCCTCCCTCTCAGATTCAGGAAAATGTGAAATCAAAATGTGATCGCGTGAAAAGGTTATTGTTGACAGTGACACTTACTTTGACATCTTTGATCAACTGAATTTGGGGATTTGTCCTCAGTACATTTTCATAGTTGCTAATGTTTTCCTGATCTGCAGGTTTGGTCACATTGGGTACGCTGTAGCAAAGGCACAGTTGAGGAGAGAATTAGGAGTATTAGGATTATTAGGATTACGATATTTTTTTAAATATTTGTATATGTGTGCCACATTCATACTTTTCTATATTGGTCACGTTTGGAAAGCTCCAACATGAATGGATTGTGCTTTCAGGATAGTATAACAGGAATGCCAGGCACATCTCATCCGTTGTTGAAAGTCCTATCTGTGAAGAAGAATAAGGAAGTCAAACAGCCACGACAGTCATTGTTGTACATTTACATGATATGACACATGATATACGTTATGATATGTACACACACACACACACACACACACACACACACACACACACACACACACACACACACACACACACACACAAATGTATTCTATTTATTTTTAATTGATTTTAAAACCAATTTCATTCATTGAAACAGTTTGGCACTGGCCAAGAAGGGCAAAGTCCTAACTTTATTGCAGAATGGGAAGAACATACTGTATTTGGAAACTCTTTGAACTTTGAAAACTTTGACATTGTATCCATGTCACACTTCACCTACCTTAGTATATCCCACGCGATTGGTCGTATTGTAGGTGCACTCCACTAGAATTTCATCGTTCTTTTGAAAGAGACAAGTTATGGAGCATCACAAACGATAGCTATATCATGCTAAAACAATGTATGGATTTGTAATGTGAGAGCAGGCAGAAAAGAAACTATAGATCCTTACCGGTTTAATGGTCTTGATGTTGCCAAGATTGACCACCTGCTGCAATTCGAAGTCGTAATTGTCATTCACGGCCACGAAGTCAACCTGCTTCCCATCTCTGTATAAACCAGCTCTGATTTTCCTTCCAGCCAAGTGAGTGTGTAAGAACAACGCAAACACATGAAGGTCCGGTACTGGATCTTCTACGAGCTGGAAGTGGAACGCAGTACATTAAAAACAAAGATGTCACACACGGGTAGACCACGGTTCACACCTCATGTGCGGTTGTGTCCTCGACAACCATGGCCATTATATTGCTAAGCACAATGCTAATCAATGAATTGCATACCTCTGAAAACAGAGATGTGTTACACGTCCCGTAGGTGTGGAACCGTGTGGCGCCCGGTGGGATTTTGTAGTCTATACCGACGACCACACCTGTGGTGAGGGTGCCCACATTATGCCTCCTGAGTTCAGACGTATAGTACATCCTCAGGCCTGAGCTATCCTTCCTTCCTGTGGGCAAAAGAGAACACATTCATCAATGTTTACAATGATACATACAAACATACATTTTGATATTGCTGTGAGAATGTATCAACTAAGGTTGTTTAGAAACACATTCCACTTGAAGAGAGTCTTTTTACCTGCTTCGCTGGTAGGATTATTGTAATGGACTTCCAGTCTGTAGAGTATGTCACTCCTATTGCCTCCAATGGGAATGCCAGCATCTTCTGGAAGCTCAAAGGCCTAAAATAGAGACACTGTAAGGTGGAATGTCAACGATACAAAGGCTACAAGATAAGCCACGCAGCCACACATTGAACCTACGTTGAGCTACGTTGATTCCGCCCCATAGGTCACCTTTTCCCACAAGGCGCTTTAGGCACAATGACTCACAGACACACACAACAACCACCGATAACTGTAACTCTATAGCTATGGGAGAGTGGGATATGACGCATATGAACAACTGAGGCCTCTGGACTCACCCCGCCCCCCACCCCCCAGGCAGCCGTCACGCTGAAGCAGTGGTCCACGATGTTCCCGGTGTAGCAGGAGCCGTCGTAGTCCTCCGTCACATACGTAGGACAGCCGTAGAGAAGCATGTGGTGAACAAGGTCCATGTTCTCAATGACCGGCTCGATCTGAGTCAGAGAGAGAGAGCGGAATTTGAAGAAGGAGATATTGAAGAAGGAAATTTAAATTCCACAAATGCCATGTATACCATGAATATAGTTGTTTGTTTGTTTGTTTGTTTGTTTGTTTGTTTATTTGTTTGTTGTTTTTGCAACTAGTTGTGACAGAAGCAGAACACTGGGCGGATGGATAATCTAGTTTCAGTCTACTACTAGACTATGTCACCTAAATGAATGCCAATGAGTAACTGACATTGTAGATTGTGAATTATTACCCGATATACATGATGGGTCACATTTAACTTTGGCATCTTCCTGACCCTACAGTGATAGTGTGTTTGTCTGGCAGGGACTGTGATCTGCAAAGGAAAAACAGTTACAATTTTGACCGAAATACGATGACGAAGATCGTAAAGTGATGCACTCCAGAAATATACAGTATAGAGTTACTCACATTGTCCATAGTGAAATCAAAATATTCTCTGTCTGGTAGTGTGACTCTGGGCATGTAGTTGAGAAGGTTAACTTCTTTAGTTCCTCTGCGTGTGCTATGATACTCAATTTGATCCGTCTCCCCATAGGCGTAGATAAGCTTGATGGGCTTTGCCTGTAAGAAATTTGAAAAGTTTTAAAACTGAATTTTCTTTTTCAGTCAAATCACACAAATACGAGACACAATCCATTTGGCTCTTGGACACTTTCTGCTAGATATCTCTGAGAACTGAATATCTTTCATGCTAGTCTTCGCTTTTTTACTTATTTTTTTTGTACTTTTAACTATTTTGGTTTACTACTTTGGCCTACTTTACTACAAATATTATCTAGTTTCGTGCTGTGTAGAGACCCGAAAAAGAATGTGCTGTGTCATGCACTAGGGGAAAAAAAAGAAAGAAGTATTCTATAGAGCAACACAGGTGAATTGGAACGACTGAAAGCAAATGTGTTTAATCTAGAATTACATCAAGCTTGATGTAATTGTAAAGCCTACAGCTTTTAATGACTATTCAAGCTTTAAGCTTTTAATGACTATTCAAATGTCCAATATTTTCCATTAGGACTCTTTCATATAATGTATTCCCGAAACACCTATCCCTATCCTTTTTCAAAGGTTGTTTCATATCGCATGTCTGCTGTTCTGTACAATAACCCAAAAAAAGGGATGCCCAAGGACAAGAAGGGAAAGAACACAGTAGGGCGTCAACATAGGTTCCAAATAGGAAACCCAAGCTTGAAGAAGTCTAAACAGATATACCGCGACAAAGAATGGCCAGAACAAAGGTATTCCCAGTTAGTTTTGGACAGTTTGGCTTGAATACAAAATATTTTAAACGTATAAATATTAAAACAAACAACAAATAATGCTATTTATTATTATGTGTTGTGTGTGTTTTCCTTTTTTAATTGTTTTGCATTTTGTCATACATTTGTCAAAAAAAGTTCTGACCAACTTCATATAAAACCTAATTCCTGTGTGTGTGTGTGTGTGTGTGTGTGTGTGTGTGTGTGTGTGTGTGTGTGTGTGTGCATGCGTGTTAGTAACGCAGTAGGCTACACTTTATTCTAGAATTGAATTATATCAGAAGGGATGCATGCTTCATTTCTTACAGTTATATGGAAGTCCTCCTCGTCACATGTCTGAATGGGCCTCTGAAAGGTCATGGATGTTCGGCCCTCTACCTCCGTCATGGAAAGGAGCTCATAGTTCTGTCGGCTGTCCACAATGGGAAGGAATTCACCTGTGGCGTGACGATCCTAATAGACGACAAGGTCAAATGAATACAAAGCCTGGAACCACGTTTCAAGGAAATGTGCAAATAAGTAAATCTTCAAATCTATTGAAGACTATTTAAAGTTGTGGTCACTGCAACATGGTCTCAATTGATCTAGTAGACATAACTCACTTTGAAGTAGATGCCACTCGTTCCAACACCTCCTATGACTATGTCGGCCCCGATCATGTTTCCGTACAGGCTGAGGCCGAAGCCGATCCAGCCGGACGTTTGGATGCTAACTTTAAAAGTGATGTTTCCTTGGAGGTCATTGAAGCCCCATTGTAGCAGGACCAGGTGGTCGGAGTCCAGGTACTCCATGAAGGGCAAATCGGCAACTTGTGCGCCGGCTCCGGTTGGCCAGGCCATCAACAGGTAGAGGAGACGCAACAGAGGCCACATTCTGATACGTCCTTTCATCCTCCTGTCCTCGGACTGAGTGAATTACCTGTCCGAGGACCCACGTATGCACACACCCACAGACACACCTGTGGGTGTGTGCAAGTTCCACACAAGAGCTCGGAGCTCCCACTGGGAAAACAAGTGTTGTAAACTTCCACTGTATGATGCTTACAGTGGATTTTTTTTTGTTCCTGATGAAGAATAAGAGGATATGAGGATTATCTATATTTTAATTGAAAATATGTGAAAATGTGTATGAAATGTGTAGCGTTCATGAAACAAAAGAACCTCTTGGTTGTTGGAATGAGTGTATATTATAAATATTATAAATATTATATATATATATATATATATATATATACATACTATATATTGATGTTTACTCTGAAATGGTGATAGTTACAAGTTCACAGATTGCCCAACATGTTATTTACGTGTCGATACCAACCTCATGCAGGACAAACCTGACAGATGTAGAGCTATTCTTGATTTTCAGCAAGGATTACCCAAAAAAGGGCTTGGGGCACAGTTGACAATTCCACCATGCTCATTTGTTGTCTGGTTCTTCCCGCCTCACTGACACCAACTTTTTTCCAAGGTCTAGGGATATTCAGTAACTTGAGACACGAGGAGGACAAGAATGCTTCATAGAATAGGAAAGGAAAGGAACCTGATGTTACCCATTCACTACTGTTAAAGGTGCTATATGTAACAATGACACAGAGTGTTTAAAATGGGTACTGCAGTCCAAATTCACACGATTGGAGAGAGTTGTCTCCGCCCACTCACGCGTGTTGCCAGGTTGAGGACACAAGCGCAAGACAAGCCGAGTGCAACATTATGAGACGAGTGCAATATTACGACTCTGAGATTTACCTGTGTTTTAGCACGGCTGTGGTCAAGGAGCTTTTTTGAAAGAGGACAAGGCTTTTTGGGTTGGGTAGAATCTATAACAATCTCAATTGATCCAGTTCATTTGCTTGATTCCATGGCAGCAGCACGCTGTGTTTGTGTGCCTATTTGTTTCATATCTGGCAACTGGCAAAATATACTTAAAGTAAAGTAAAAGTACTCATTATGTAGAATTGCCCATTTCAGAATAATAAATTGGATTATATTTATTGACGCATGAATGTGTTCATCGCTTTAATGTTGCAGCTGGTAAAGGTGGAGCTCATTTTAATTTATTTATATGTATTTTATATATTACTTTACATACTGCTGAGTAGGTTGTGGATTTCCTCCTGGGACCAAAGCCTTATTAATATAATAATATAATCTATTTATTGATTAAATTTTTTTTTTTAAAAACAAGATAACCCTAACCCTAACCCTAACTAACCCTAACCCTAACCCTAACTTAACCCTAACCCTAACCCTAACCCTAACCCTAACCCTAACCCTCACCCTCACCCTCACCCTCACCCTCACCCTAACCCTAACCCATCATCACACAATTTGAAAAGCGCGGTGCTAACCTTTAACGGACAACTCGCCGATGCTCTTCCCCCCGTCGGGCATCTCGCAGAGGTACACCCCGTCGTCATCGGCCCCGACGTCGCGGATGGTGAGTCTCCTCCGCGTCCCCTTCTGCTCCATGCCGTATTTCGTGCCGGGCATCAGCCGCCGGTCCTCCAGGTACCACGCGGCGGACGTGACGTCGTCCGGCACGTCGCACTCGAACACGGCGACGCCGCGCTCGTTCACCTCCACGTCCTTCAGTGGCCGCTTGAAGCGCACCGTCGGACCTGCAGGGTTGGGGGAGAGAGAAAGGTAAGTCTTCCATTTTATTCAATATTATATTATTCCGAACTAAACTGCTCCAACGTAAGGGTTAAATGGCAGTGGACGAACAAGTACACTTGAGAACAACAGCCTGTAATTCATTTATCAAACACCCTCTCTTATCTGGCATAACCGTTGAGCCTTTACTGGAATTCAACACGTTGACCAACTTGTTTGCTAAATCGACATAGTTTTGTTTTGATTCATCCGATTTTCCCAGCTGTCCGTGGTAAGCCTACATTATGGAAGAGCTACGTGACCCCAGATGTACTCAGCGGTTATGAAGGCATTACGATTAAACGGTTAACTATTGCAAAGAGGATTATTCAGCACTCTGTTACTGACACACATATCTACTATACAAGACAGAGGCAATGTTTGATTAAAGGGAAGTTCATTTTTATCATATTATATATATATATATATGCTACAGCGTTAAGGATGCAGATTTTGTGAAACCACCGAATTTGACAAAGAGAGGAAGACCCGCCTACCTTTGACGGACAGCTGAACAGCACTGAGCGTGTTCCCCAATGCGTTGGATGCGGCGCAGACGTAAAGCCCAGAGTCCTGTACTTTACTGTACAGGACCTTGAGGGTGTAGTAGCCCTCTCTGTCCTCAAAGATGTGATGACGCCTCCCGGCCTCTAGGGGCACTCCGTCTTTCTTCCAGATGATCTCAGGCTTCGGCTTCCCCGTCACAAAGCACCGGAACTTGGCGTGCTTCCCCTCGGAGACCGCAAACTTCTTAACCTTGGCTGCGTTCTCCGACGATCCCTCCGCAAACCTCAGCAAATTGTGTCGCCCGCCGCCACCGCCGCCGCCACGCCCCTGCTTCGGAGACCACTGGTTGCTCGATGACTTCTTGCTCTCCCCTCGCTCCGGGACGGGCTCGACCAATAGGACAGCGCCCGCCAAGGCCTGGCCGTGACAGTTGGTGGCGTGGCACGTGTACACGCCCTTGTCGGGCAAGCGTGTGCGGAAGATCTTGAGCTGGAACCAGCCACCGTCCTGGCTGCTGATGCTGTAGTGGGCACTCTCAAAGATGTCGTTGAGCTTCTTGCCATCCTTCTCCCAGACCACCTCGGGCAGCGGCGTTCCCCATAGCTTGCAAGAGAATGCTGCGTCCTCGCCCCGATCCACACGCAGTGAGATGGGCTTGATGAGGAACCGCGCTGCATCATCTGCCGGTAAGTTCACGCGTCCTAAGTCTTCCTCCTGGGTAATTCGCTTGTCCGCGACCTCGACCTTCGGCTTCTTCTCACATTCTCCGTTCGACTGCCCTCTGGACTCTGTACCATTTGGGTTCCCAGCTGTGGTTTGTTGACCGTTGACGTAGCCGCTGAGCTGTCCCCCTGATTCCCCATTTTCCAGGTGCCCCGATGGCCTTGTGCCGTTGTGTACCCCTGCATGTGTCGGATCCCCTTGCTGAGGAGTGACCTCTCCTTCCACTTTGAGGGACGCCGCTGCGTAGGTCTCACCAATACTATTCCTGGCCTTGCAGATGTACTGACCGGCGTCCTGTGGCATCACTCCGCAGATGGTGAGCAAGTAGGCTTTCCCGTCCTCCGAGATCCTGTAGCGTCCCTCGGACAGGATCTGGACGTTCTTGCGCTCCCACACCACGTCGGGTCGTGGGTCTCCGCCGATCTGGCACTTGAGCGTGGCGTTGATGCCGCACTGGGCTATCACGGGACGAGGGTAGCCCAGGACGCGGGGGGCGCCTCCGAAAATATCCATGATGGATGGTGTCTTAATGTCTGCTTATGGCAAGTCGACGATGTAAAGGAAAGCTCTGTTGTGGCTGGAGTTGTTCTAAATGTTCTGGGGATCTTCTGTGGAGGAACTGCAAGGGGAAATGCGACCATATTAGTGGAAAATAATTCAATTCAATTCATGAAGTTCACAACACACTTCAAATTCCATTTTTGGATTGAAATATCCACTTGCAATCTATTCAAACAAAGGGAGGGGATTTAAACTGTTGTTGTATGTTATGTTGCTTGACTGTAGATTCAGAAGTTTTGTCCAAACTCCAGACTTCTTCCCAGTGTGTGTGTGAGTCTCCCAGCTGGTGCTGTTCCTCATTGAAGGGATTATTTATAAAACCAGTCTGTCCTAAAAAAGCCGGAACAGAGGCCATGTGTCACAGGCCCCAGGAATGGAGTCCCACCACACCTGAAGTCAGTCGCCCCAAAGAACTGGGGCTGATACACAAACCACAGGCCTTTAACACTCTGATGACCTGTGTTGTCTCATAGGACAATATTCTAAAAGCAGATGTTAGTCAGAGTATGAGTAAGACCTGAGGTTCTTATCGAATTACTTTGTTTACTTTGACAGGATAGCTCGCTGCTGCATAGCCAGCATAGAACCTTAACTGTAACTCAAAGTTATCTTGTTGTTTTAATGAAGTGCCTGTGCCTGCCTGTTTTTTTGTATTGACTGTCAACTAGTACAGAGGTCTTCAAATTTTGACATTGGTGAAACCCTTGAGATTTCTTGATGGCTTGTTATTTCCTACCATTAACAGACTGTCTGACGTGGTGCATTTTAGACACTGTCTATTACCATTTATATATTTAGCATATAGCATAATACTGGATAATAAAGAATCAAAGTAAAACAATATAATATATAAACAATATAATATAAATATAATGCATAAATAATACATTATGAGAGCTTAATAAAAGGATACACTTACCGGCTTTGTCTGCGTTCTCTTCTCATTAGCTCCAAAAAGCATTAACAACGTACATCCTCAAAAAAAGAAAGCTTCAAGTGGATATTGACCCTCTCTCCTCAGCTGGGCTTGAATGGTAACAAACTCTGACCTCTCTCTCTGTAACTTCCAGAACCCCCCTAAATAGTGCGGACGTTGTTGTGCGGTGATCAAGACTCTTGGCGCGTCTCTGTGGGTTTTGAAGGTCCAGACCTCACCTAGTACACAGTTTCCTCAGGTTTACATTCCATGGGCCTTACAAGAGATTTGAAATCTGGGGGCCGGTGTGTTTTCTTCGTAGAGACCGTAGACGTTCAACCCGGCTATGAGGGGATTCCAAGAGGTTAGGGTCAGTTCCTGGTTGTGTCTCCACTCAGAAGAGCCTGGAAGGGGTAGAAGGTGGCAAACAGGGGAAGTGATCATGCCTGCTGCTCGCTCATGAATGCTCAGTCCATGCGTCACCCACTTCATGTCCTCATAATGTCATTGTCCCCAAATCGAGGAGG
>OMNR01091933.1:0-10138 GCA_900303205.1 Mora moro
TTTTTTTTAAATATAGGTAGGCGTGCAGCTTTTTTCCCCACATAAGTCTGCCTTGACTGTCACCAAGCGAAGAGCTACTACAGCTGACAGTAGCCAGCCAGTCAGCTGTTGCTCCCTCGAGGTGTGGAACGCAGGTCGCTAGGCGAAAACCAACACCTAAAACACACGGCGTCTTGGTGCCGCTGACGGTCCTCGTGTGGCGCAGTACCTGAAACCTGTTAAATGTACAGGCCTATTTCATATGAACATCTGAAATGTGCCATGTTTTGGTGAAGCATAATGGGGCAGGATAGTCTAGTAGTGGTTATGGGTGTTCGACTCCCAACTGAAATGCTCTGGGTTCAAACCCCAGGCCTACAGTCTGCAGGCTGTTCCTTTTTTGAGCCAGATGCCTAACCCCTACCTGCTCCTTCATGACATGGATCAAAAGTAGCCTATCCGCTTTTGGATAAACGTGTATGCTAATGATACGTAAAAGTGTCATGTGACGTATGCTATTTCAAATGGAAAAAAACACTAGAAAATAACTGTTCTCGCAATTGCTCTGAATAGCAAGTGCCCTTGCTTGTGGGTAGGTTACCATTAACAGCCTCTTCACTTTATCATCATCATTATCAGCTGCTAACCCGTGAACCGCGGGTTCGGTGGGGTATCCCATCAGCGAGCTCTCCTGGTAGGCATTTACCCAGAGTGTCCACAGACCGGTAGCCCTGCCCTGGGTCTTTCCTGGGAGGGCGGGTGCTGCCGGTCCTTCTTCCAGTGTGTGTTTTCCAAGCTGTGGTGAAGTGCAGCCGCCTCGTGGCGTGCAGCTCAGTCAGGATGAATGAGGGCATTGATGTTGAGCGCCTCTACCAGTTCTGACTGAACCATGAGCTTCATTGATTTGTGATAGAGAGGATGTTGTAAACTCCTCAGAGCATTCATCTTTGTCTTTCTTGCATTTTCAATATACTGGAATTGAACTGGACTACTACAGGTCCCTGTGCTGGCTTGGCTCTCTCTCTCTCTCTCTCTCTTTCTCTTTCTCTTTCTCTTTCTCTTTCTCTTTCTCTTTCTCTTTCTCTTTCTCTTTCTCTTTCTCTTTCTCTCTCTCTCTCTCTGCTGGTTTAGCACTTATCTGTGTTGGGTTAGCTCTCTGTGTTACGTTAGCTCTCCGTATTAGCGATCTGTGTTAGGTTGGCTCTGTGCTAGGTTAGCTCTTTGGGTTAGCTCTCTGTATTAGCGATCTGTGTTACGTTTGCTCTGTGCTAGGTTAGCTCTCTGTGTTAGCAATCTGTGTTAGGTTAGCTCTCCGTGGTCGATTAGCTCTCTGTGTTAGGGGGCCTGGGGAGCCAGGGACAAGGGCTGCTATTCAGGCCCTCTTCTGTGGCCCTTTCCCAACCTGTTCTCCACATTGCCAGCCTGAGTGGTGACTGAGCAAGGCCTATTTTTACCCACACCCCCCGTAACTAGAGCACACTGCTGCCTTATGGACGAGGCTAGCAGGGCTGAGTGAGAGCCAGTCAGTCAGTCAGTCAGCCAGCCAGCCAGCCAGCCAAACATCAACAGTTTTAGTTGATCTAGTGTCCACTGCTTGACTGATTTACTTTTCCATTTGGTAGACTAGTTGTCTGAGAACATGCCCTTTATGAAGGTATAATGTTATAAGCATGAGCTGTAATGTAACTGTAGTATTAATTAACAACCGCACTCATTGATTGGGTGCCCGTTTTGCTGCCAGTTTTTATGCAGATGCAAATGAAGCAATTAACTTCAACCTTTTGGAAGTAAACTTTCTTAAGTCACTACAGTACTTCCATACGTAATTACCCGTCTACACAGCCTGTTTTATTGAAGAACATCCAGAACCTCCCTTGTATACCGTGGTGTTCTTCATGTAATGTAATCTTTATGTATGTCTTTATTCCACCCCAGCTACTTCTGTGGATGGCCTTGGTCGTGGAACCTGAGCTGGGTCTGCTATGTGCCAGTCCCAGGCTCTGGCCTTGGGACTCGGAGGTCTAACCAGTGGTTCTGATGCTAACTGCTCTGGCCGGCTGCCAGTGTTATCTCCAGACCTCTATTTTATCAACCCTCTCGTGTACAAACTCAAGAGGTTGAAGAGGGCCAGCCGCCTCACTGTGTAAACACCTTTTTTAAATGCATTTATTGACTATCGATCTTTAAAAAACATTTGCAACCAAGTTGTTGTTGTTGTAGTTGACTGGCTGTGGTACTTATAGTTTGATAGGCAGGTTGTGGTTTCATATGCTCGAAGTTTCATCGTTGGTTGTATTTTTCCCACTGGTCGTAGTTTCATATGCTTGTTGTAGTTTGATAGGCAGGTTGTAGTTTGATTGGCTGGTTGTAGTTTCATGGTGGTTGTAGTTTAATTTGCTGGTTGTAGTTTCATATGCTTGTTGTAGTAGGCTGGTTGTAGTTTAATCCGCAGGTTGTTGTTTAATTTACTCTTCCCAAAGGCTGAAGTGACTAAGAAAGCTGAGCACCTGGTGGTCGTCATTTGGCTGCTAAAATCTGGCTGTTTCCTGGGCTCAACTCCTTTAGGCTTGAATGGAACAGATGGAACTAGGGGGAGGTGGCGGGGGTGGCATCCACACACGACACCTGTGCTACAGTGTTGAGACACACACACACACACACACACACACACACACACACACACACACACAGAGTCTGGCTCCCGAAGAGGGATCATTTGTTGACAGATGGGCACAATCAATTGATGCGACAGTTTCAGACTACAAATGTTTTGGCTTCAAATATACATTTATGAGCCAGCCTTCAGTCCAAAAATATTTGTTGTTTTCCCACTTTGGGAAGCCAGTTTAACTTTGCATTGTAGTTAAAGGTTCTGTTGTATTTACTGAAATTCATAGAGGTAGAGCATTACTTTAGAGTTGTTGAGTAAAGATATAAGCTATTGGTGTATCATATAATATTTTATTGATTTCCAATACCAGTCCATTACAGTTCTTGACTGCCTCCTCGTGATAGCAGCATACTGTCTCAGCACCAATCTTTCCTGTGAGAAGCTAAGCTCCGTAGCCCCAGCACAAACATAACCTTGGAAACGGCCCAGTTTTGAGTCAGACATCCTACACGCTTCCTCATTAGCTCTGTACCACCAGTCGCGCAGGCTGTTGAGGAGAGATGGCGTGATGCACTAGCTGCTAGCGCTAGGAGCTAATGAAGCTAGGAGCTAATGAAGCCTGCACAATGCTACTGCAGAGAGAGAGAAATAACACGGACAACGGACACCATAGTTCATGTCTTTTGGGACATTAGCTATTTTTATTTTATCATTCCAATTAATTAGGACTTGGAATGATCTATGATCTACACTTGAACATACCTTGGGCTTCTGCTATATAGTATTGTTTAAAAACAATTATTTCCATCATGGAGAAGCATCGCAAGAAAGAAATGTTGATTCATTTAAGGGGCTCATTTAAGAGGATTGACAGATTAGCCATGTGGACACATGGACAGCAATAGTAGGTCGGCAATACGTAGGACTGTAGGTCGTCCTACATATGTAGGCCTACATAAATGCACACGGCAGCGGTGGCTCTCATGTATTAATTCAGTCTATGAAGAAAAACAGAGACAGATGGGGGAAACTGGTTTCATGTCAACAAGCAGTAGGCGCACGGTAACGTTGCGTCCCTAAACCCCAGAGTAAATGAATAATAAAGCACCTATCATTCAGTTCGCCGCATGGTAGAACAACCAGTCATGGACCCCGAACAGCCTCTTACTCCCAACTCACTTTAGTACTTTTGCACTTTGGTATTAGTCATCCATGGTTTTTTTCCTTTGCAGTAAGAAGTAGCTGAAAGTACTTGCTGCCAACTCGGATAAAAAGATGAGAAAAAAGGTAGTGGTGCCAGGCTGACCTTCGCATACAGTACATCAAAAGGGGTCAGGGGTCATATTAGCACATTTTGGCTGTCGTGTGACTTGGCATGTAGCGCAACTTATTCCCACGTAGTCGTGCTACAGCTTGGCCCCCCCTGTCCATAGTGTGGTTTGTTTCTCTCCAGTTTTCTAGCTCCATCTATTAGGGGTGTGGGGAAAAAAAACATGATTCACGTGAGTATGGGGATCCTTTGCTTCCACAATACTTGTATCGTCAGGTTGACTCAAAAATCATTATACCCATGCGTTAAACCACACAAAAGATCAAATCGCACAAGAAATCACAATATCAAAATATAATATTTTTACAGAATTGTAATATTTACACTCCCAATACATATCGTACCGACACTCAAAAATCGCGAGGTCCCTGCCGATTCCCTTCCCTAACATCTATTTCCCATCAAGAGCCTTGTAAACCACCATCGCTACACCTCGCGGCTGGAGTCTGAAGCTTTTTGTCTGTTTGTCAACATGTCAGAGATGCCTTGAACAGGGACGGTGTTTCAGCAGTTTTGTGTGCGTTTTTCATCTGATCTGACCCCCGGTGGGTGGAGGTGAGCTACGAGAAGCGACCTCAGAGCTGAGTCAGCGCCATGCCACTGACCCTGGTTCCATTCAGCTGTGTGGCCCGCTCCAAACATAGGAATTTCGACAAAAAAGCCACATCACCACAGGCCCTTTCTCACCCCATCTCTGAGACCTCATGAGCCAGAACACACGGAACAAACAAGGTCCCAAACGGATCCCAAAACACAATGCAGGGTTTAAACCCAAGCCAGGGTATGCTGCTTACTCTTTAGCTTGGTGGTGGTGACGGTGGTTTTGTTGATATGGCTTTTGTTGTTGGTTGGTTGTGCTCGTGTACGCGCGTGTGTGTGTGTGTGTACGTGTGTGGGCTGTGCATGAGATCAGAGATATGAAGTCACTGAACGTGGTGGATGAATTGAAGTCCTACCCTAACCCAGCCTAGAGGTTAATCCGCCCAGAAATGGATCACTGATGCTGTTCGAGATTAGCGAGCAAGCCAGACTTCACCTCTCACCCTCCCTGCTCCTTTGACCGCCACAATAGAAGCCATTTCATGCTCTGAAATAGCCTCTCAGTCATCATTTAAGGTAACAATACAGGTAACAGTGTTCCCATGCCCTCAAATGACATTTCTGTTAAAGCAGAGTAGGCCCTTTTGTTGCAGTAACTATTGAGAAATCGACTGTGTAGCTACACTGCTTAGATACACAAGTGGTGCCGTTCAATTAGAAGTTCTCTTGAGTTTTTTCTCCTCTCATAAATAGGGTATGCTGAAGAGGAGAGGGTGGGCGGGTCGTACCCTTTAGGTGGGCATGTGGTGGGTGAAGCAGGGCAGGAGAATGCAGACACGAGTGAGGGAACACTAGGTCATGGATGGGAGGCGTGCTGGATGTTACCATGGAGATGGAACCAGAACTCACTGAGAATTTTTGCAGCGTCGATCGTGATCCTCAATCGTCCTCCAGCCCTTTTGTTAGAATTTGAAAAATACGATTTGTCTTCCCTCAGTAGGGTTCCTGCCTGGATTCATGGTGGTCATGTATTCATGGTGTTCTTTTGGAAGGACCTTCCACGTTTGTGCCGGACATGGCGGTGTTCTTGATCCCTGTGGGGATTGGTACAACTTGTTCTACACATGTTTGACACAACTAGATTATAATATATACACTGTATTATATATAATATATGCACTGTGTCCATATGTCTTGCCTAATTAAATATTGGAATAAACATCTGATTAAACGCAATAATCTCTCAACTAAATGTATTTCTCAAATCCATTTTGAGAAATTTTTGGCAAGCCTTAGCGCCCTAACTCTGAGTCACCACGACTGGGACCCTTGTTTCTTTGATAACTAGGCGTTTTGGCTAATCTGATGGAACGATCTTCTGTAAGACATTGTCTCAAGAGTAGAGTCTGGACACCTCCACAGACATGCAGTTGGTTGTGCTGCAGACTATAGAGCTCCCAGAAGTCTCCTACCTGATGCTCGTTATATTTTCCACCGTGGGCTGGAGCAACGCCTTAGTCCAGGCTTCAATAGAGCATCTATTCATTCTACCTACCTAGAGAGAAGGGAAGTGAGAGCAGCTTCTCTCACTCTTTCACTCTCTCTCTCTGTCCCTCTCTCTGTCTGTCCCTCTCTCTGTCTCTCTCTATCTGTCTGTCTCGCTCTCGCTCTCGCTCTCGCTGTTGTGCTCTCCCTGTCTCTTTCTCTTTTTCCTCAGATAGAGTGTCTTGGGTCTTTGTGCAAGGGAACAAGGTTGCATATGAATTGGTCATGTTCAGAACGCCTCTTGAATATGGTCAACATTTCACTTGCATACATTTACGATAAACCCCCTAGAGAGTGATGAACTGAATAAACCCGCTAACGACTCACTTGTCCTTCGGTTTACACACAGCATGGGAATGAGCCTTGTTATCATGCAGTCGCATTTTTTCAGGCTAAAAATGTAATTGTTGTTGTTATTCTACATGGTTCTCAGCCATATCTCTGGTGGTGTGATTAATGGTTTGGAGATAAGCCTGGCTGCCTCCACAAGACGCAGCGGAACTTCTTGTCTCTCTCTGTCTCTCTCTATCTCTCTAGTCTTTCTCTCTCTATCATCTCTCTCTCTCTAGCCTCTCTCTCTAGCGCTCTCTCTCTCTCTCTCTCTGTCTCTCATCTCTCTCTCTCTAGCCTCTCTATCTTCTTTCTCCCCAGCCTCTCCTATCACTCTCTCGGATGATCATAACAGCCCTAGGGATAGTAAACAACAGAATGTATTGTAGTTTAATTAAAAGCAGGGGTGTTGGTGAGTAATTCATGCACATTATTCAGTCTGGTCAGTGTGACCAAAACCTTGTTTCCACTTCAAAGACAGCAATTATGTACTGTACATGCTACACACTCACTACATGCATGTACACGTATGTATGTATGTATGTATGTATGTATGTATGTATGTATGTAGCACTGCATGCTACATACATGCCACATACTGGTCATGCTACATACATAGGCTACTACATACTGTACTTACTACATACAGTAGTAAGTACAGTAAGTACAATAGTACATGCATGCTACATACTGTACATGCTACATACATACTGCACGCACTACATACTGTACATAGTACTGCATTGCTACATACATGCTACATACTGTACATGTTACATACTGAACATGCTACATACTGAACATGCTACATACATACCACATACCGTACGTACTACATGCACGCTACAGACATCCTACACACAAAGAGCCCCCTTGACCATCCACGGACTGTGAGTTCCCTCATGGAGGATTTGGTGCAGTGGGCTATCATCTGCTGTCACAGCCACGGCAAGGTGAATTCAGTCTCATTTCTTACTTGGGGCAAATCGAAAATTGCTTCATGCACTGCTGGCGTTGCAGGGTACTATTCACGGCTATAGATGTTGTGCTAAAGAATAATTCCCATCAGGTCCCACAAAATGTCATTGAGGATCCTACTCTGCCAGAGGTTCATTTGTTTTGTTGTTTTTGTCTGCCCTGAATTACTTTCACCTCACATCACAACAACACGTCAATCCCTTTTCCCTATCCACTCTGTCTCTTTTTCGTCTACATTAAACACGGTTTCAAGGAAAGTATCATAATATTAAAAAAAGAATATGGGTATATAATATGTTGGAATATAAAAATATAAAATGGACCATCACCATCATTTATGTATTTGGTAGAACCTGCTGGAATCCAAGCTCTAGCGGTCTCTTCTTGCATTAGAGTTCTGCTCTGTATTTTGTTCCCTGGACTTTGCTTCAACAAAGAAATATAATTTCAGACAGACGGCGACCTCAAATGTGTATTGTTCCTTTACTTGTATGCCAGGTTGCGTGAGGCCAAGCAAAGAAGTTCAACATGTTTTCATGAAAAGCCCAGGAAATGTGTTCTGCTTTCCCAAATGACTCCTCCTAAATCACTCTTGTTGCTGAGCTGATTCCACCCATGTCTGTGCCTAACAAAAGCAAAAGCAGAGTACGCTCATCACCAAAATAAATTCATATCTAGAGAGCTTTTGATTCATGAATACCATCAGTCACCCGAGGGTGCTTTTAAGCTTCTGTACCTTATAACAACACATCACATTTAGTCCACTACCAGACAATTCATGTCTACTAGCTCCCTGCTATTTTAATGTAGTAGGAGAGAGGAGGGAACGTGCTTTGTACATTTGCAGGGCCCAAATCACGGCCCTACTTGTCATTATAGCTTCACAAATGGCTTCTCCCCCCCCCCCCCCAGACTAGTTTTTGTATATATTTTTATGGGCTTTGTGCCTTGATGGACTGGACAGTGAAGAGAGGCAGGAAAGTGGGTTGAAGCAGAGAGGGTTTGCCGAGTGAAAGGATCAAACCTGAGTCACTACTAGTATATTGCACTACATGGTTAGCGCACAAGTGAGTTGAGCCACCGACCTGCCCCAAGGTAATGTTCTGACCATGTCTTCGCCATGACAACCAATGCTCGCCGAAGGTTGGCTCCACCGTTGCTGTGGCTGGTGTTGGCACTCCATGTTGTCCTGCCATTCATCGCCCGCCTGGTGTCAAGTACCTGGACAGCTCTCTTCAAGAGGCCCTGAGGTAAACAGAGCAGGGTCTTTCAGTCAACGAGGAGCAGGATAGGTAGTACTGGTTACGGTGCCGGAAGGTACTGGGGTTTGATCCCAATGCAGCCTACCCCATAGGCCTCCTACAGAGCAAGATGCCTACCTGTTCTGCTCTTAATGAAATGTATCTGTATTCCTTTGCGTATTGCGTGCACAATGGTAAATTATACTTTCATTACGTGGGTATTAAGCCTTAATTACCAATCTGCTATGACTGACAAATCATGTTTTGAAAGACTGCTCATAACAAATTGAGATTTATATATCTATCAAAGGTTGCCTTGCCTAGTCAGCCACTGGTGCTCTGTTGAATGTTTGTGTATCTGTCTGGATAAAATACAAATTGATTAAATAAAATCTCCTGCTCTGCCCAGGGATTGCCTGTAATCACAAGTTGATAAGCTTTTAAATTTGTGCTGTAACTGACAATTAACAATTGAATTGAACTCCAACATATTGGACATTAGCCAACAGTGTTCTGTGAAAGAGAATTTCATTTTGTAGCAGAGAACTCCAAAATGAAATGATCTTTCACAGAGGATGTTTCTGCAAGATAAACCCATGGGCACTGTTCAATGTTGTTCTTCTTGAGATATCTATCCATGATTAGACGGAGTCTCTCCGCTTACTTTAGAGAATGGTGCTAATTCTGAAGCATGAATTCCAATGACCCATTCTGTGTGTTTTTTGGAAATTCACATCTGGCTGGCTGGCATGTCTGAAAGGCTGTTGGGGTTTTGTTCACTCAGACCAGCACCGAGTCTAATCACCGTGTTGTACTCGAACATGACACTCCCCCTTAAAGACGCTGGCACTCATCTCGGAGGGGAAGGGTGGCTGAAAAGCGTCCGTTTCCTGAGTGATTTTCTTCCGCAGGGTTTTCCCCCCACTGCCCGCTAAATCCCCCCGAACCAAGACCATTGTTTCTCTCTCTCTGGTCGAGAGCTCCCACACGCTATTATAATGAGATGGAGAGAGAGATAGTGAGAGATTGACAGACCGGACGAGAGAGGGTGATGGTGAGGGGGACGGAGTGATAGAGATTGACGGAGACTGAGCGAGCGTGGGGACGGAGACATGCAGATAGACGAGAGAAAGAGAGGGTTTGGGCTAACGGGAGTGGATTGTAAGGGATTTGATCCTTTAAATAGAAGCACCTGTTCATCTGGGATTAAGGGGGGGGGGAAGCAGCGCTCTATTTTTGTTTCGGTGTGAAGGGATTTTTACCCACGATGCACTTGGTTGATGAGCCGGCCCGTGTGTGAAGAAGATAAAGGGACAACGTTGTGAGCATTAGAAGATCACAGTCTGGAACCCTTATGAATGGCGCGAATACATCAGCCTTCTAACGACCTTGATCAAGGCAATTCTCTAATTAGCTATTGCCAAGCGCTAGCTATTCATTAAGTTAATGTGCACATTAACATCAATATTCTAATTAGCATGAAAATGTTCAATGTCAATGTTGAATAGCATGTTGTCTGTTATGTAGTGAGTTAAAGTATGAAAGCCCGAGGAGGTCTAAATTTAAAATACCTTGACTTGTTCC
>OMNR01091936.1:0-10937 GCA_900303205.1 Mora moro
TAATCTTGATGTGTTTTTTTTTGGTCATATCAGTGTGTGGTTTGTGTTTCCCTTGGGCCGGAGCCAAGTCTGAGTGGCACACCATCACCCCCTACTGGCATGACAGTTAACGTCATTAGATCCGCTCTGCAGGACATAATGAGCTGCATACTTTATCATATGTAGTACTGTATGATTTCTACTGATCTTGCATGTTCAATCAATAAGCACATCAATAAGAACCCAACATTAAGACCACAACCAGACCAGAGCATGTGGACCTAACCAAATAGTGTCTGTAGAGAACCCAGCCTCCAGTCAACCAGGGCATTTCAGGCCACATGTCTCTGATCGACCTCAGGATTACTTTTAATAGTTGCTGAAAAGGCAGGCAGCCTCTTCCCGCAGAGAATTAACTCCATGGATCATCTTATTAAAACATCGTCTCTCCTGTGGATAGGCACAATCTAAATCGAACTATCTAAATGACTAGCTTCAGGCAAACGCTAGTGGGAAATTCGGGTGCCACAGCAGCAAGTACAGGACAGTAAGAGAATAAATAAAGAGATACAAATTTAACAACACAACTACAAAATCTACAGAAAATAAGAAGACATTTATAGAACATTATAGACAGTATAACAAAACAAAAAAAAGGCTCCATTTCTGTAGGGCCCTGAAATGCATTTTGGGGCCGTTGAGTCATCATGGCTTGCTGTCGTTGTAGATTAATGTCATAGCTTGATTTGACCTTTCTAGTGGAGGGTAGGAGACCCAGTCGCGGCCTGCGACTTCACAGCCAAATCATGCACAACCATAATCTGATTTCCAAAAGCCAGTTTGACTTCATGTAGTATGCTCTGCTGCAGGCTCATAGATCCATGGAGCAGAGCTACGACAGAGAGAGACGTCTCTGATGCAACACTTCGTCTAGTCTAATATCTCTACTGCCAATAACTTTAAAACACGGTGTGAAGTGTGTATCTTTTCATGACTGTGTGTCGGATTCTCCTGACATCGGTGATGCAAATGCGACTTCAGCTGAATTCAGGCCAAAATAATACCTCTTCATCCCGAGAGGACCCGTATCCGGGCGGTATTAGGGCGTCTTGCCGACAGATAGGCTGTGGACATTAGGGCTCGAACCCAGCACCTTTCGGCTGGGAGTCTAACTACCAACACTAACCACTACACTAACCTACCCCATTTTCTTGTTTTTATATTTTGTATTATTATATTGCAAACTGTATATTGCTAATAAGCTTGATAAACTATATATAATGTATAAGTTATAAAATGTATTAATTAATTAATAAGCAATTAAACAACCCTAAGTGACTAACTGACTTCTCGTACAAGCAAGTCTAATAAGCAACGTGTCTGTGTATAGCGATGACGGCAGACCCCAAATGAATTGTCTGGCCTTATTGACCCCGGGGAGGAGAACCAGAGAGAATTTGCATTCATGATTAAAACATATGGTGATTGAAGGCCAACTGATCCTCGGAGAAGCCTCTGTCTGCCTGGGTTAATTGAGTGAGTGCTATGAATTAGAAAATAACACATCCTAGGTTTACTTACTGGGGAGGTGGGCTTCCAGATCGGCAACTTCTGTTGAGAGAAGACAAGAAGATTGTTAATAAAACGCAGTTGGGAGGAATCAAGGAAAATATATACAGATAACTTTTACAAAATGAACAAGACAAGGCAGCAGAAGGACTGGGGACTGCTGGCCTCTTGGGCGCATTGGTTTTAATTGGTTTCTATTTTGAAAACCTTTTACGACGTTAACAAAACAGTATCTCCAGTCTCCCAGCCACATGTCTCGGTCAAAGCAGATAATACACAGGCTAATTATCTCATAGATGAGGTGCATGCTCCTTTCACCTGGGTCGTTTGGTGGTTTTTGTTTAATCGTGATTAGTAAGCGTTTTGCCAAGTACAACATTCAAGCAAACCAATAATACAAAAGAAAGAGAGAAAACACTAATAGCAGGCTTTTAAACTAGGAAGTACAGCTGTACTTCCAATCAGCAACAAACAAGTGCTGATTGGTTGATCTGACACAGTATTCAGTATGGGCCGCTACCATGAGAGGTTATGTCCTTGGTGGACATGAAGTTGAAGGTATGCCAACGAAGATATTCCCCCCACTTCCTTTTGTAGTTTCCTTGGATGTTCCCTCGTATCTCCCTTCTTTCCTTTACTTGAGTGTAAATTAATTCAGATCGAAATGAGACCCCCTTTCCGCATTAAACAGTAAACTAATGGATTTGTAAGAGCTTTCGATGCTCTACGTCTCTCTACCTCCATCTTGTGGTCTGCTTCGCTCATGACTCATGCATCTTCATTTATTATTAGGCTAAATAAGATGCTGTTGTTTTTACAGTAGCCCACGGGCTAGCGGGCACTAACAAGAAGGACACATGAATGCAAGAGAAATACATGAAGTGAAGTAAAGATAAGAATAGAACAGAATAGAAAACGGTAAGAAGACGAGTAGCAAAAAAGTCATGAAATGAAGTAGAGGGGAGTTCTGCTGAAGTTGCCTGAAGGTTATGTTCCGTCCCGATTTAAAGTTCTAGGCTTCTACTGTCCTTCAAACTCACTATTCATTTGAACCGCACAGATTGATCTCCTCTCCGACCTCGGCCCAAAGCTTTCTGAAAGATTGAGATTCAGTTGGGAGAGGTTCAATAATGACGGGATCCACACAGAGGGCTTTATCTAGAAGTCAAGAACCGAAGCTTCCTTTCTCTAGTGAGTTTGATAGGGGTTACTTTCCTCTCCAGAGACAGACAGACACTTTCAACGTAGTTCTCTGTCCTAAGGCTATGGCTCACAGAGATGGAGATCCTATAGGGACTGATCACTCTCTCTGTTGTGCGTCTCATCGGAATACAAAATCAGGTGTGTTTCTTTTCTTCTCAAAATGGTGGGTGGATTTGAGTCTATAAACGAGTATAGCCACAGCCTTAAACAGCCTGACGCTTGACTGTTAAGCGTTTGACTGATTCCCCCGTATACTTTGCATGGGTTCAACTTTTCACATACATTAAAACACTGTAATGAAAAAAAAACAAAAAAAAAACAAAGAAAAACATCCAGTTGGAATTCCCAAGTTGGAATCCAAACCCCAACAGAACAACTTCAGTTCTAGAATTGTTATCGAAACATCAGAAAAAGAATGATGCCATAATTTCTAAGTGAAAATGGTGAGTTTGACGCGAGCGTTCACCATCAAGAATTGAAGCTCACAATTTGTTTTTTGAACTCGGACGGAGCCATCGGACGCACCACACCACTGGTGGTTTTGGTCAGGGCAGGCTTTATCCAGCCGAATGCAAAAGCGGTCGGTAAGCACGCCGCTCAATGGCTGTAGTGAAGCTGAGCCGTAAGTGTCATGGTGACATCCATGGAATGAAATCAAAGGAAGAAAGTTGAGAGGCCGAAAAACAGGAAGAAAGGGAAAAGATGTACAGAAGGAAAACAAACTGATCAAAATTGACAGAGCAGCGCAGAAAAAGCAGGGACGAGAAGAGAGAGAGAGATGACGAAAGAGACAGACAGAGAGGGAAAGAGAGAGACAGAAACGGAGAGTGAGGGAAAGAGAGGGAGCAACAGCGAGACAGAGCGCAACTGAAGAAAAATAAAATGAGAGACAGGCGAAAGAGAGGGGGAGACAGGGGAAAGAGAGGGGGAGACATGGGAAAGAGAGGGGGAGAGAGGCTGGATTCAAGACAAGGTTACTTGGGCATCTGTCACAAAGAGTTGTCTTCCACACACATACTCCAGTACCTTTGTGTGCCTGGTGTTAAATAAAGCAGACTGAGAAACAAGAGTGGACAATGACCAAAAAAATGTTCACGGTTTGTTTGTTATTATACAATTTTTTTAATTAAATAATCAAAACCTTTGTACTACAGTAGGGTTTCTCACAAGGGTGGTACCGCCCCCCAGTGGGTGTTCGCAGGATGGAGGGGGGGGTTAAGAGTTAAAAGGGGGCGTTCGTTTTAGATGTATGAAGGGGCACACAGGTTGACTATACTACAGTATGTAAAATCTACTTCTGGAGCCCCAACACATAATTAATTCTGATTGTTAAACGCGAATCTCCTGGTACTCGTCTACATCTCAACGAGCCTGGACAAGAAGTGTGTGTGTGTGTGTGTGTGTGTGTGCGCGTCCATGCGTGCGAGTATACCTTTGGTGAGCAGGCGGTCTCTGATGGAGACCCTGTGTGTGGAGTCGGAGGTGGCGGGGGCCCGGCCCGACTTCCCTCCATCCTCCCTCTTCAGCTTACTGGCCAAGGTCAGCATGGCTCCGACCCCCTGGTGTCCACCCCTGGTCCTGTCCCGGTCTGGCCCAGCACCACGCTACCTGCCCCGCCGATGCTCCCAGTCCTGCAATCACACCACAAACACTATAAGTTATGATGTTCTCATATTTATAATTATCCATAAATCAAATGGAAGATGCATACCATTAAATGTATAGTTCTAATAATGCAGCACATACTGGTCACTTAGACACTTATGTACAATGGTCAACAACGTATAGTTTCAATAATGTAGTGTAATAATGTCTACCGTCCTCAACAGTCAATAATGGGGGGATTAAACCCAACACCTTTTGGCTGGGAGTCACCCTAGCCACAACACTATCCTGCCAAACCCTAATATCTTGCTGTGATTGATACATATCATGAAACCAGGAACACTATTTTCTCTCATAAAGCTGAAATCTATTACACCCCCCCATGCCATATTGGTGTCAGTTAGCATTACTTCCAGTTAAACTGAATGCTAAAGACAATTCATTACTGCAGCATAACCAAGTGCTTGTCATCAATTGAAGCAATTGTAATCAGGCCGTTTGTTAAGGGAGTGAGGGACGTATTGGCTTAGAGAGCAGCAGGTATAAGTTGAATGTGCTGTGGATGCTTCAAAATCAAGCCATTTGCAACAAGCTAGCTTATACAAATGCTCAACACTGATTTGTGTTGTAAAACCCTTTGATATTGGTCTACAAATGGGTGTTGCACTACACACTGGTTGTTGTTAGCCTTTCTTCCTACTATCCAGGGCTTTCATTTAGTTAAATATCTCATAATACACTGACACAGCAAATAAACAGGAATGTTTCTTAGCCTTTTCTGCTATTCAATATAAACAATGCAATTGTAGACCAAAGGTGGAGCCAATTCCAGGAAATGATAAACTACAGTCATATAATCTAGTAACATAATCTAGCAACATTTCATGACATGGTACAAGCCTAGATGTAGAGTTCAGCGGTGAATGTAATCCTGCTGAAATGTGTATGGAATGTGAAATCTTCATGACTGTACAGTGCATTAAAACTAAATCAGTTAGAGCAACATGGAAAGACAAGGTAGGTATAACAACCTAAGCATACTACAAGCCATACAATGTTCATACAAATGTTCAAAAGGTTTAACAGCCACAACCCAACACATTTAGTTTTTATGTCCCCCCGCTGTGCATAACAACACATCTGCTTCATTTGACCTCAGAGGTCATTAACTGGCAAAGTGGGGTGATCACAGCCTTCTGGGATTTGGAATAAAATAGCAATTTAGTTTGAATAATAAAAGTTTCTGTGGTTGTGTGGTCAAAGTCAAAGTGCTGTTGCAGGCACCGTGACGTAGACACAGACACAGAGATAACCGAGCCCCTATTAGCTATCGCCAACGCTCTGGGACAGTATACTGGAGGGCTAGTATACTGGACTAGCTCATTTGGTTGGCATCAGTTTGGGAGAGAGAAGGGGGGGAGGGTATCGTGTGTCAGTGTTCATAAAATGTGTGTCACCGAGACCAACTCACTCCCACCTGCCTCAGATGTCAATCACGCTGCACTATGATGAGTTTCCTCAGAAATGTAGATCATGTTGTACATAACCTAGTGAGCTTTTTACATTATAAGATTCAGTATTAAACTATGGCTAAAACATTTGTACACAGTATGCTATAAACTATAATATCATTAAATTATTGTACAGGCTCAAACTATACCACAACTAGTTGCTTGACTTGATCTATATATTAACAGGTTATGGATGACCAGAATGTATTTTCCAAACACTGCTTCATGAAGTAATCTTGTAACCAGGCCTAAGTCCACAAATAAGTTAACATGAGCTAGTACAATATCTTGGCACATGACAAGAGTGTCATTTAACGTTGCATAACTTTGTTATCCAAGATAATTAACCAGTTGCACCAAGTAGCTACAAAAGAACAATACAGATTCAGCTATTAAACATTAAGCCCATTTGACATTGGTCTAGAAAAGGGTGTTGCCGTGCATATTAAGTAAATAACCATATCTACAGGGAGACCGCAGAAAACAGCCGAAGCCTGAAGGCGTGTCTGGTATGTTGTTATTATGTTTGTCAGAAAAGTTTATGGCAAAACAACTGAACCATCACGGTTATGTTGAATTTCAAGGCAACTTTAACTACCTGGGAAACTGTGTGGTGAGAGGTAACATATAACGTTAGACAGTTTTCAATGTGTAAAATGTGTTCTTCTGTGGATTTTATTGTATTGTGTTGTATAGTATGCTGCCGTTGTCTTGACCAGGTATCTCTTGTAAAAATATGTTATTACTCTCAATCAGACTAACCTGGTTAAAGAAAATATACAGCCTTATCTACCAGTTTTCAATGTGTAAAATAATGTTTTCCTCTGTCTCGGTCTTATTTTGTTAACTGCTGCTGCTGAAGAGATGTGTAATCTCTATAAGACTAACCCGGTTAAATAAGAGATAATAAAATATAATAAGTATATGTATATAAAGCCTTTATGTTGAGGCCAGTGGGTGTTTTACCTTTCAGAAGCAGCGCTCCGCTCTACACCATAATCAACTAAAGCCCTGAGTTCAGGGGCTAGGAGGTTCAAAGAGGCTCTTCAAACAGCAACACCGGTGGAAAATAGTATAAAATATACTAAAAGATAGATAAAATATCAATAAACATGAGATTAACTGTCAGTCAGAACTTCAGTCCGGTGTCAGAGACAGCGGAAGTATAGTGTTTAGTCCGTCCGGTGTTGTTGTCCGGGTAGACAGAAGGAGAACACTAGGGTTCCGCAGCTCTTTTTTTAATTTGTTACCATACCAACTAAGAGGAGATCAAACGCGACAGTACTGCATTGATCCCAGACGGAAAATTCGGTTTTCAAGTTTATTCGTCACATGTGCATTGCAGAATAACGAGTAATAGTGTTCAGAGATGGGCAATATTTAAATGGCATGTATTTGTAACAGATTTTAATTACTTTTGGGTATTTTGTCATTTGTATTTGATCTGAGTGAAAACATTTTTTTGTATCTAGATACATTTGGCCATAGCATTTTTGTATTTAAAATACTTAAATTACTTTATTAGTGTCTGACAATGAAATGAGGATATCATTACCTCCACCAGGGAGGTTATGTTTCCGTCTGAGAGTCTGTCCGTGTGTCTGTGTGCGGGATATCTTGGATTTGCACCAAATTGGTGGGTACACATGGATTAGAGCTTCTCAACATTCATTCATATGCATATATTCATTCATTCACCCTGCTATGTAATTCAATGATCTTCAGTCAACAAGAACGATCGAGAAATCATCGAGTAAGTGGGAGTTTATTCAGATATACAGACATTAATTCATCAATTGTAATTGATCATAAATGTATTCAGAATAATAAATATTTTGTCTTGATACATGGTAGAAAGTACAAAAAGTACCCCACTACTAAAAAACATTGGGACGATCTTGTGGAATCCAATCTAATCTAAATTCCAAATGTAGTTTTTCAAATCCTTGTCTTCCAGAGCAGACCTCTCTGCTCTTTTGGTTTCCAATCAAATCTTTTGAGTGTGTGGACGTCACAGTAGTATTGAGTGAATGTGTATTGAGATTTGTGAATGTGTACAGGAATCTGCAAATGTGTATACAAAATCTGTGTGTGCGTAATCAGATTTGTAAATGTGTAAAACATAGATCTGTAAATGTGTGCATAGATATTAGTGGCTGAAAAGTCAAAGTATTTTGCTCCAAGAGCTGGAAATACAGACAAGTCATCAGTTACTCAGGCCGCTGACTCAATTGTTTTTTTACACGTGACTTTTGACTTGTCTTTCCAGCTCTTGGAGCAAAATACTTAGACTTGGATTAAGATACAGTTAGGCAACTCTCCACTCACGTTTGTAAATAGTTCTGCTACAATAATGGCTCCATAGCAGCCCTTCTGCGGTTGAGAGCTCAGTCTTCGGCTGGTTTGCAAGCGAGAACATAGAAGTACTTCACGTCCACAACCACCTCCGTGTCTGGAGAGGTCACCTTCATGGCCGACATCAACCTACGACACACACAGGGGGAAATAGTGTACATACTGCTCATATAACTGTGTTACAATACTGAAAATGCATTTTAGGCCTTTATGTTGAAGGTGCATGTAAATGTATGTATACATTTGTGTGTCTTGTCTATATATGTGTGTGTGTGTGTGTGTGTGTGTGTGTGTGTGTGTGCGTGTGTGCGTGCGTGCGTGCGTGCGTGCGTGCGTGCATGTGTGTACCTGTGTGTGGTGTGGCTGGACAGCCTGCGAGCCTCCTCGGGATCTTTCTGGAGGAGTGTTTGGTATTTGGAGAACGACTCCACCATCCCAATGAAGCCGGACAGAGGAACCGTCTTGCTCACGCGCTCACAGTCATGCCTGGAATACAAAACAAACACGCCCCCTTCGGATCACTATAGGGAAAACACGTTGATGACTTGGTACCCCCGATTCAAGCTGTCATCCTAAACATCTTTCATGAAATTATGACACTAGATTATAAAAAGAAGCAAAGAGTTGTGTGTGTTTCCTGTAATTTAAGTACCCCCCCTTCATTAACTATTTTCATGCATTTAGATGTACTGTATATGCATTACGATTTATTAAGATGAAAACATAATAATACAATAGCACCCAACTGAAAAGAGAAGTGTGAGAGAGAGAGAGACATGATTGAATCTATCTGGTGTTAATACTACAGATAATAAAGATAATTACAGAGTAATACTGAGATCATTGGCAAACAGACGCACCACTCCTTGTCTGGATAAGGGATGGCCTCGTAGCTTTCTCTGTAGAGCGGTTTAGAGGTTCCCAGGTGAGCAATGCCGTGTGATCGCAGAGCTGCGTAGAACTACACAAAACAGCCTGGTAAGAGATAGGAGGAGTGCTTGTTGCCGTCGGTTTTGTGTTTCTCAGTTGGGTTGGGTTTTGTTTTTGTTTTTTTTTGCTTTGTTTGGGAAAAAGTGAGAAGAACGTTGCTGTAAGGTCAGTACATATAAAATGAACCTGCAAATCTGGTTCACTAGTTTTTAGTTATTTGGGGAAAATGTTCTGGGAAAAACAACGGATATACCCTTAAATAATTGTAACTTTCATAAACACCATTTTCCATGCCACCACTTTCAGCTGGTAGTCAAACACCCTAACCACTAGATCAGGGGTTCCCAGACTTTCTCATGCCGTGACCCACGTATGACCATATTATAATAGTCATCGCCAAAAAGTGAGAAAGTTAACATGTATATTGTTCATCAATACAGTATTCCCCTTTTCTTCTTCTCTCTCCATCTTCAAACTCAACTATCCTGCTGTGTTCACCTCTTCACAGATGCCATTCAGGGTGTCCGAGCAGCAGTCTGCACGGCTCAGCTCCATATTCATGGTGTAGTTGAGCAGGGCGAGGCAGCCGCGGGGCTTTAGGACTCTGTGGGCCTCCTGGAGGAAGCGTTGGCGGTCGAACCAGTGGAAGGCAGACATGGCAGTCACCAGATCCACTGAGCCGGTGGCCAAAGGCAGCTGCTCGGCCATGCTCAGCCTGGATAGAGTGGGGGGGAGGAGAGAGTTGTGAGGTTACCATTTTAACCTTCGTCTATCAGATTGTGGATGGGAGAGAGGGCAAAGTTGTCCGTCATGATTTTGTGACAATTTGTTTTTCAATTGTATGTGAATGTTGTTGCCATTTCTTTCAACTTTCTCCGAATGCACTTACTTATATGTGACATTTGGCATGCTAGCATGTGCCAGGGCCATTTCTATTTGGGCGGGGCTAATGTCTGTCGCAACCACAGACGCAAAGTGCTTGGCCAATAGGACGCTGCCCTGGCCTGAGCCACACCCCACATCCAGAGCCAAGTCAAAGGGCCGCCCTTTCTGAGGAAACAGAGGACACACAGCCATGCATGTTAAACAGCATGCTCATCAGAGTCCTTTAAACAGAGCATTCTTAAAAGCACAGCGTGCAGGGTTTTCATGTGGAGTCATGTCATGCCATTTGCCAAATGTAATTTCACTTTACACTTTATACTTTATATACAAGTATGAAGAAACTTGACTTGACAATTAATAATATATTGCATATACAAGTATTTATAGAAAACACAGATGATGACAATGTTCTACTTGGCTGACAATACATTTGAAAATGGTTTGCCTTCTTCATGCATGTACAATTTCATGTAGATGTACAAAAAATGTAATACTACTAGACTATTTGTACTATTTATTTTGTAGAAGATACATTTAAATAGTGTTCCATCATCCATGCATGATCATCATTGCACTTCTCAATGGCGGAGAAACGTAGGCAGGGAGCAGAGAGAGAGGGGATTGTTTTTGGTTGTTTTGTTTCAAAATCTTGCTCGTTTCCCCCCTCTTTACAATTCTCAAATTGTACCGACAGCACCTTTAAGACATATAACCATGCAAAACATTTCAAAGGAAGGCATTGGCTTAACAATGTATATTGTGCACCCCCCACACACACACACACAGACTCAGTATGTAAAGCGCTTTGGGTGTTCTTGAAAAGCACTAAATGCTTATTATTATTATTATTATTATTATTATTATTATTATTATTATTATGTCTTATATGTCTTACCTGCT
>OMNR01091939.1:0-14723 GCA_900303205.1 Mora moro
CTTCACACACACACACACACACACACACACACACACACACACACACACACACACACACATTATTTATTTCCTATGTAGGCCAATCCTATGTGTTTTTTGTCGACCAAGCACTGACAAAATGAGACAGCACTTTAAAAAACGTACACCGGAATGTTTTTATGTCGTCAGTATATAACATAAACTATAGCCTTTATAGATAAGATAGGGTCGCCCGTGTCGCCTGCCAGTCATGGGCTGTACTGCCACCAAGTGAAGACTCACACGACCAGTGTACAGTACTCTGCTGACCTCTGGTGGTGGCAGAGTGTAAACGCACCCTGTGTTTAGGGTCGTGTGTGAAACCAAGTTGTAGGCCATGTGATCGAAAACGAAACTGCAAATATCGTTGAGCCTCCAGGTGAAACGCACGTAGCTTAGTTTTTGCCAAGATATCCTCTCCATAGCTCGGTATTAATTGAACAAATAGGTCGATTGTCTATTCCAAGAACAATACATTTATCGAAAACAAGAACGCGGTCCCGTTTGTTGCAGTATGGCGCAAACTTCACTTGAGGAAGTAAGTATTACAGCCTGTCTCACGTGTACATGTAGTATTGATACATTTATACAAGATACACACATACATACAAGATGCAATGCAGTCTTTTGTCAAGCGTTATTCCTAGTTGTTGATCTGAATTGGACAGCCGAAATATGGCGTGACCGGAGCTGCTAGTTATTCAGAATTTAGTCTAGACTAGGCTGTGTGCTGTGTTATGTCTGCACGTCTCAACTACCAGCAGTCTGCGTGTTTCTGCTCCCATCTTTTTGTTGTGGCAGATCTGAATTATACAATTTCACATTAATTTGGCAAATTATAGGCATACGTTCATAAAAAAACACATTAGCTAGTATTGTATTTCACATATCCCAGCCCATAGCCACATGGGCCTATAAGTGATTATATTTCATTTCAGCATACGTAGTGTCCATCGTTGTAGCCTATATAGGCCTAATAGTGTAAAGATTGGCTTTCATCAAAACTTGGAATATGTAAGAACGTGTATTCCCTTTTTTTTGTCATTAACACATAAAAGTAAATATGTATTTTTTTTCTCTTGTAGCTTATCACAGATGTCACAATCACTATTGATAAAGCTGGTTACACTGACACCAGTCAGCTGGTGGACATTCTCAGAGATTATCGTCCCAGGAAAACAGGTTCCTTGTACAAAATCACTGGCTCTCATCAGGAAATAGAAGAGCTTTTCATGATGCTGTGTACACTGAGGCGTCGTGACAGCAGCAGTGGGGCTACTATGCATGAACATTTGTCAAATCCCATCAAAGCAACCCGTGTAGCCGCACCTGTCATGGAATACATCAAAAAAATGCATTCTCAGGAACTAAATAGAATTAAAGGAGACCACGTCCTCACCGAGGAACAACTCAGCACAGAAACAGAATACATAACTTTGATCTTTAAGCCTTGCAACAGTCATGTTAACATAGCTTGTGTACACCTGGTCAGAGAGCGATTTGTCACGTTCTACCAAAAAATTGCCTCGAACCTACAAGTTAAGGATGTGTCCATCAAGCCACATAGCTGCAAATACTTGCAGGAAGTATTTCCAGGGCTCGTTATCAAACCCCAACAGTTTGGGGCAACAGTGACTGGATCTTATGCACACATTGTGTCATTAGAGGATTTCCTTTGGCAGAATTCCTCAAGCTTGAGGCATGGGCAGACAAGGAGGATGAATGAAGCACCGATGCCTGTCATAAACAACCAGTTCCATAGCTCTTCTGCTGCTAATGCTGAGCAGTCAGATGAAGAGGACGTATGTGTCATTTGCATGGAGGTCATCTCAAAGGCAGTGAAAGAGACTCTGGGCTGCACACACTCCTTTTGCAGGGACTGCTTGAAAAGGTCTTTTGATTACAAACCCGCTTGCCCTACATGTGGAGTCCTCTATGGTACTGTAAAGGGAACACAACCTGAAGGAGGGACAATGGATTGCTATACTCAATCATCTTCTTTGCCTGGTTATGAAAACTATGGAACAATCACCATACATTACTATATTCCAAGTGGAATTCAGAAGGTAAGAATATATTTTGACGGCCGTGCAATCTCTTATTTGTTACAAGGTTAATCCTCTTTTTCAACGATGTTTTAGGATCAGTTGTTATTCAATCTTTTTGTGTTGAGTATGGTAGACATAAATCTTGATACTGGACTACAATAAGGCCTTTGTTTGCCCTTTTCAAAGCCAGCCGGGCTCTTCAAATTAAATAATAGCCTCCATGCTCCAGTTTTATATAGTCTTATTTTTCCTTTAGACCTGGTATAGTAGTACATATAGTATTATAAATCCACAGGTGAATGCATCTATGTTTGTGTCTCTTGTAAAGGAGAATAGACCATGGCCATGTATGGCTGTATACATTGTTCTGCTTGCCACAATGTTCCCCACAATTTTATAGACAACTATTATACACTCAGTGGCCATTTTATTATGTACACCTGCACAGCTGCTCCTTAACACAAATATACATTCAGCCAATCATGTGGCATCAACTGCATAAGAGATGTTTCCAGCACCTTGTTGAATCCATCCCACAAAGAATTTAGACTGTTCTGGATGCAAAGGGGGTCCTCCCAATACTGGGAAGGTGTAGGCATACCTGTCAATGTAGCCGCTGAGTGTATATAGACCATACAAATCATATACTGTAGGCCTATACATGTGTCTCTTCCCAGCACATTCATGTCAAATGCCATATTTAATTTGCCACATTTCAGAAGGATGCTGTTATCGTGACCTCCAGGTAAATGTAATTTACACCAATATTTAAAAGTGATTCATTCAACTACAGGAAGAGCACCCTAACCCAGGACAGAAGTATGAGGGAGCATCACGCACGGCTTACCTGCCCCACTCACCCGAGGGACGGAGAGTCCGGGACTTACTCAAACAAGCTTTCGCACTGCGGCTCATCTTCACAGTGGGTCAATCCACCACGAGTGGCAGAAATAATGTGGTGACGTGGAACGATATTCACCACAAAACCTCCACCAATGGAGGGCCAACGTGGTGAGCATGTAGCATTGTATAGATGCTGTCCAAACCCGAGAACCATTACAAATGTCGGGGGGTTTTTTGGTCTAATAATGGAAATATTCTCAAAAACCTTTGAACATGCTTTCATACATTTGTTATATTTGCAAAATCTTGATGTCAGTAGCAAAATACAGCAGGCTAGGATAACAATATGTTAATAAACTCACATGACAATATGTTAATAAGCTAACAACAATGTTAGTGAACTGTTATAACAATATGTTAATAAGCTAACAACAATGTTAGTGAACTGTTATAACAATATGTTAATAAACAAACATAACAATATGTTAATTAAATGATATAACAATATGTTAATGAACTAACACTCTGTTGTTTTGCAGCTATGGTTACCCAGATCCTGATTACCTCAAGCGTGTTCTAGATGAACTGAAACTGAAAGGAGTTGAATAACGAGTCTAACAGACGGCCAGCAACTTACCAGAACAAGGCTTTATGCAAGTTCAAATTTAATGAACATAAACAAGTACATAAGCTACTATTTTCATAACTGTAATTGTAAAATGCCAAAAAACAATTAATTTGCGAAACAAGGATAACGTCATAAAAACGTAATATGGAAAATTGCCTTCTTGTTGCTTCGGCAATATTTACATTATATACAATGTGTATTGTCATCCTTTTACCATTACTCCAATTTTTGTAAGGCACCAAATGCTAACACAGCATAATTGTATGTACTTGTGCACAATAAAAAGTAAAATGTACTGGTTGACAATGTAAAATGCTAGCCAACAATCATGAAATGAATGCAAAAAAAAGCCTATACATTTAGGACTGCTAAGTTTGCTTTTTGCTCTTTCAAGGTGTTAGGAGGTACTCATCAGTTTGTTACTGAAAATGGTTTTGTAAAATTGTCATTGCATTTATGAGCATTGGGGCCATGTAGGATCCAAAATATAGCCAATTGTTGCCCTTCAGAAAACTGAATGCTTTATGTAGTGTGCATTGGAAGGAAAATGTTCGTTCACTGTAGTGAAATAAATGTTACATTTTATTAGTTATTAGTTTCTTGCCATGATGGATGTTTTGCATTCTTAAACATGCTTTGAAAACTATTCAGGAATGTGACGGATGAAAACATTTGATTGAGTTTCCACCACGAGTAGTTTTCTTCATACTTTATATCTGCAAATGGTTGTCATATCTTATATTTTCAAATGATTAACATGTTTTATGTCATTTAAAAGGAAAAGGATTACTATATTGCTCATAAATAATGGCGACAGGTACCCAAACCCACTTTGAGTGGAGCATCTATATTTGGTGGCGTGTGTGGTATCGTTTTTTAGAAAAAAATATTTAAATGTAGTCACTGAAATTGTTTACCTGTTCTTAATGTAATGCAAAGATTATATAGGGGTCATATAAATACTCAACATTGTATAAGGGTATGACACACTATTCTATGAAAAGTCTGTGATCTCGCTTTTGGTGCTCTTCGTCAGTTGGCCAAATATCAGTGTGACAGCCCAAAAATAGATATAGGTAGACAGAGAAAGCACAATGAGCATAAGTGACATACTCAGTTCTCAGACTGGTCTTAAAGCACAACAATATATAAAACCACTAGCAGAAAACACCAATTATTTTTTTTATAATAGAACAAAAACATTATCTAGGATTGAAAGGATCCCTTTCACAATGCTTGTTTGTTTAACAAGGGACTTAAAGCCAGCCAACATGAATGTTTAAAATACAATACATTGGGCTGCTTGCAACATAGCCTTTTATTGACTATTAATCTACATTTCATGTGTTGACTTGATAGATGGACTGTAAAATGTTGAACAGGAATGTTTGCAGTCAATCTGCATTACTAGCAGTCCAGCTAACAAAGGCCACCTTAAATGCAGATTTTTCTCCAGATCATGATTTGTTCAAACAAATTTTACATCAGAAAAATAAAGTACATAAAGCACTTTTTATACATAAAGAACATTGTACTTTAAAGAGTACAACTCTTTGTAAACAAGGTTGGACTGTGGCATCTTTTCTGAACACAAACCACCTTTTTCAGCACATATTTTGAATAGCAAAGCTCTCAAAATAATATTTTATTTGAAAGTGTTATTGTCTTCCAAACACCAAAAAGGTTGAAAGTGACATAAACCTAAAGAGTTTATTTCTACATAGTCGTCTATTGAATGTTCCGTTGTGAATGAAAAGTGAAATGTTCCAATGTGAAAGCATTGTATCAAAGTATTCTGTGGACAATGTCTACCCTTTGCTTTTCTTTCTTGTTCACATGTATAAAAGTCAACTCGGAGTTGACTGTTGGGTCACGGTTCGAGGGATATTTTCCAAAGTCCAAATTCTTGCTCATGGATTCATCCTGTGGCGGTCTGGTTACCAATCACGCGGAGGATCTCGCGGTGGATGCAATTGTCTTGAGTGTTGAGGCTTGAGTCTCCGACTTGTCCGTCTTCATAGCTTCATTGTGAAAATCAAGTCAACGTTGTTGGCATTTGAAATGCAGTGATGTGAAATGAATAGTCAATGCTAGACATCATGAATGAACCCATGAATTCATACTTACACAAAGAAAAATCTTGTGCAAACATGGTCAGTGCTGGGAACAACCCAGATATCCCCATGCTTGTGCAGGTCAGGAGAAGTAATCACTGAAAAAGTCAAAAGTATCTCTTTTCAGAATGGCAGTGCCTTTCAAGACAACTTGCATCCTAACTTTAAGTTAAAGCTGCTGTAGGTAAGATTCGAGAGTTGTAAAGAGAGAACAGAAAAGAGCAGAAGATCGCAAGATTTTGAAACTAAACCAAAAAAAGTCCCCTCCCTCTCTGCTCTGTCCCTATTTTTTGGACCTGTGATTGACAGGCAAGCTGTATTTCCCAAACCAATCAGGGCAGAGATGCCCTGATTGGCCATAAATTAGCCTAAATTGTCTCATACAGATGCAACTCGAAACAGACATTCTCACAGTGCATTTCACTCACTAATAGCTGACCGATGGCTATGCCATCTCTAACAAATCACACTAAAACAATAGCTCTTAAATCGTACCTAGAGCACCTTTACATTGATTGTGGATTGACCAGCATCAGTTTAGAGTTGGTGTGTATCATTTACCGAAAACCTGGTTACAGTGTTTACATGACAAATAACATCGGATAAGGACTGGTTCAGCTGTCCTAACCAGGCTTCGCTCTGGCAAGAAACCGGCTTCAGTGTTTACATTGCAGTTAAGATTCATCGTTACTATCATAACCAGGTTACAATCCGGTTTCTCTCGTCGTAATAATTTGGACCTGTCTTACCTTCACATAAGGCTATGCACTTCAGATTACGACTCTGCAAGAACTGAGGCTGCTGTCCTTTCTTTTGTGACTGCAAATAAGAAAACACACATGCCTAATTATGAAGCCTGTTGTCAATGTGCCTAGTTCTTCAAATGTGCTCCTAAGTAAGAGCGATATCAAAGGCTGGCCACCTGCAAATGGATGTTGGTCTTGCTGCTCGCTGCCATTTCATCCTTTGAAGTAACTTTTTGTTGTCTTTTGTTCATCCCTGTTTATGCAAAAATCAAGGTGATATAACCTTAAACTTAGTTATTTTAATCAAATGTTCATAACAATCTATAGTCTGGGCAAATTTGCCCATTGTTGCTTTCATGTCTTTTTTGTTGGTGTTGTGGAAATCACCTTTTACTGTCGCCAACTAGTGGTAGACAATGGACAACCTTGTGGTCAACCAGAGACTTGATCAGCTCAACACTCCCTCCACCCCCCCTCCCAGTCAACATATCGCTACCTGGATTGTTTCCATCCAGCAACATTTGTGTAGGGGGTGGATACAGACATTCCCAGTCTGTATCATCCTCCTTTAAGTAAATCGGCTATTCGGTTCATCGCATCACCTACTTGAGATCATTTAATCACACTCATACACGCTGAACAACATGCCCTTGAGCGCCAGGAGGCATGTCAGTTGTTACCTGAGTAACCAAAGGATATGCTTGATAAAGGACTGAGATATATTCCATTCCCATAGATGGCACCATGTAGCTGTACAACAGAAAAAACCTATTATGGTAGGATTGCAGAGGGTCACATAAATAAAGAAATGCAAAAAATTGTAAAAGTCAAGTGTCTGTCTAGGTGTGAGAATGTGAACAAGTACCTGAAGTCTGGTGTTGGAGGCCACAACCAGTCCATTCCTCAGAATAGAGTGCCAGTTCTCTATGTGGGAGCCGCTAAGCAGATTGCAGTGACAGTTTATTACTTAGTAACCAAACACTTAAGGGAGAGCGCCATCTATGTTGAACACAGGTTACTGCAATTGCTTTTTTTGTGCCAGGTGATGTGACTCGCCAAATCAAACTAGTGTGCGTTATCCTTGAGGTTTAATTACATTTAAAGTAAATTTAAAACTGGGGTTTGGACAGATGAAAGTATACACAATAGTTTAATGTATGTAGCTGTGGCTTATTTGGAGATGTTACCAAAATGGTGTAGATGTGAAATGGGTAGATTGAGTGGGATCTGCAGCTGTGTTGCATCTACATTGTAGCTACTGTGTTGCATTCTTGTTGTTGGATACAAATACTACTAGAAAATGGTGTGTCAAGAGATGTGACTATGCAACAATGGTGTTTTTACGCCAATCAGAACTGGATACTTCATGTGCAGTGAGGCTATGGTAAATCAGTTTGGGCAGTAATACTGTACCCAAAGCAGGCCGAACACAATGCCAACTGTGTGCTGCAGCACGCTGCATGTTTTGTCTTTACTTTTGTTTATCTGTGGTTTATTTGTCTAGCTAACCCTACACCATTTTTACACTTACACAGTAGTATTCGGTTACCTTTAAGTGTCGTAGTATATATTATATATCTATTTAAGCTTATGTATTTCATATTTACAGCCAATAGGTGGCATGGCTGTAAATGACCACAATGGTTATTTTGAGACAAAGTTTTATGTTGAAAGCATTCACACCTGCACAAAAAGCACATACCTCATTTTTGTTAACTTACTGGAAAGCAAACGTGCTCCCATAGAGATTCTTCGCTGCTCTAAAGTTGGACTCTTTGGCGGGCGGGCTGCTGAGCAAGAGGAACTGGTGTGGCGTGTGCATGAACTTGAGTTGCTGAAAGGACCAGACATGTATACAGATAAAACACAACTGGGCAATATAGTTTTAGAGGTAAGGTAATACCTCTAATGCTGTATCAAAATATGCTATATTAAAAACATTGCATTGAATCACTTACTCTGGGTACTGGAAGTTTGACAATGTGTGACCTGTTACTGGATATTACCCTACAATGAAGAAAAGGACGTTACTTTCAAAATGTTTCAAATTTTGTTTCAAATTTCAAAAGTGCAGCTAGATGTCTTGTGATTCTAAAGAAAGACTCTGTGAATCGACTGTGTCAGTAGATTCACAAAAATAGGCCCAGTAGCCAACATTTGTATTTAATATTGATTTCCGTTGTCGTGAGCAATAACGGCCATTTTCTCATCAGCAAAGTAGAACAATACATTGTTCTACGTCAACTAGTGTTCCAATGATGGCATTATGGCCTTTAGATTCTGGTTAAAACCGATTTGAAAATCGTATTATCTGATGTGGAACATGTAGCTGTGAAGCTACAATCCAATGTTTAATGTTCTTTGTTGTGCCCGGTGACCCTTAGCCACTTCACAACTGGCTTAATACGGACCTAACATCGATGTCATGTTCATTTAAATGCAACAAGACATTAATGCTCGCAAGCAGTGTTGAGCATGTAGACACGAGGTCGTGGTCACTAGGTCGTGGTCACTAGGTCGTGGTCACTAGGTCGTGGTCAGGGGATGCATCTTAAGGGGGCGAGGGAGTGTCAGAGGAAAGGGGCACGAATGGAACCCTTCCACGTTGTATGAAGGTTCACTCGGGTATTTAGTATACCGCCGATGGTGTTTGGGTGGGGTGTTCGTTAGTCGCCAGTGGTTCGTGTTCTTCTCATAGTTCTGGAGCTTACCATTGAAGAAGAGGATGGGCCAGTGGGTCGTGCTTGTCCATCTGCTTCTTTATTTCTAAGTAAGGCGCCTGTGAGGGGCAAGAATTAAAAAATCAATCCGGCTGTGTGATCCCAAATACTATTGACTTGTAAACAGCCTCATTGCACTGCAGAACACATCGTCGGCCCGTGCCAGCGACAGGAAGACAAGTGGTGTGCTGCGCAACTGCCTCGAGTGCTGCCAAGCTCTGCTGCAGTGCAGCCTCGAAGCCAACGTTGCCAAATTGTTTCCGCGGGTCGGCGACTCTCTACCGCCAGGCTCTAGCAGAGATACCAGAGGGGCTTCATCCAAACCTCCGCGCACACTTTTACGACATGAAAACATTCGTCTCTACGACGACATGTTTGACAGAACTGAGACTGACGATTAATGATGACTTTTTAGTCAATCTTTGTACCCCGGGAAGCGTACGGTCCTCGTTGAAACAGCACAACACTGATCCTTTCATTCGGTCGGTAAGAGGACAAAAGAGAAGGTGTGGGAGTGGACCTACTAAGTTCCAATACGTTTCTAATAACTTTCCTTTGAACACCTTCAGCATACTAACGTCTGAAGTCACAGTCCTGCTTTAATGTTCTACACACACCATTCAGGGCAACCCCATTATTCACGGCTGACATTTCTGAGCTCGCATCCCTCACTGTGAATAGGTATTGCTCTAGGGGTGAAATGCGGTACGATTCGTATTGAAGCGTACGGTGGGCAGGGTCCAAGGTGCACGGATCAGTACGGACCGCGAAACCGAACGATACATTAATCAGTTATTGTAGGAAAAATATAAATCTAAATTGAATCGGGAAAAGCGTGGCGTATATACCGGAATTAAAAAGGGGGAAAATATCCACATGAAGTTAAGTGACGCCCGCAGACTGAGGCGCAGTCGAGGCGTGTTCACTCAATGCGCGGTTGAACACCGTGCGCATCGCCACTCCAATGGAGTGGGTTGCGTGCGGGGGTCCAACGACTCAAAAGATGAGGGTTCAAGAACATGTTTCGAGTCCTTGATCCATGTTGTTTACTGTTATAATAATAAATGGAAAATCGAAATACAAATGTGAAAAATTTTAGGCATTTATTTTGTTGACGTATCAAGACCGTACCGAACCTTGCCGACCACCAAACCGCATCGTACCAAACCGCATCGTACCAAACCGCATCGTACCATACCGCATCGTACCAAACCGCATCGTACCAAACCGCATCGTACCATACCGCATCGTACCAAACCGCATCGTACCAAACCGCGTGTTTTGTGATTCGTTTCACCCCTAGTATGCTCACATAATTGTCAGCATGAGACTGACATATACATTTAATAATGATAATGCTATGACATTTATTAACACTTCTAGATAGCTTTGATCGAAGCCAAAACATCACGCCCCCCCCATCAACACTTGCCTTGTTAGTCAAACTAGGCCAGCTGTAATTCTTAGTCTAAAAAAAAAAGAAAAATAAATTTTTAATCGATTTGCTTCATACTTTCCCCACATTAACTGACTGTGGACGTCAACCTGCAAGGTTGGTTCTTTAAGCTCTATGACTGCAATAAATAAAGAATTTTAAACTTCATTTATATAGCAAACATATACAAATATCACAAAGTACTTACCATTCTAAAATTAAATAAACACAGTAGAAAACATTAACAGATAAGAACAATGAAAACACTACATGGCTAAAATATGTCAAACAATATAAAAATAACCCATACCCACCCAAGAAAATAAAAGTGATTGACACAAATAATGAAATTAATACATATGAGAGTAAGGCAGATGAACATAAAAGTGGGGACACATTCAGTACTTTGGGGCCTAGTGTCCTTTAAGTGTAATTGACATCTAAAAAGATTCTGAGATGTGCCTTAAAAGTGGTTAATATAAATCTGAAATATGTAAGATAATATGCTTGCTTAATATGCATTTCTTAACCTATCAGTAATCTAACAGCAGAATTGTGAGTGTGGTTTGTGACATACATGAAGATGAGAACCATTAGGGGACGTTTTTGGTCCGTAAAACATTTCAAAAACCTAAAACGCCGGCAATAAGTCAGAAAATATTTAATCGTGAGACTATTCTGAGATTATTTAGTATGTCTTCTTCTGCATGCTGCAGCAAAGCCTATCCACCTCTCTGTCTGCTGTGACCAGCCAGCACCCATTCTAAAGCACATAACTCAAAGAAGGTTGGGAATGATTGGTCTACAGTGTCAAGAACAGCTAAATAAAGCAGACTTGTATCTTACCACCACAGTCCAGACTGAAATACCGTAAAACTTCAATTAATAGCCCATATTTTATTTGCTTCAATCACTGAACTCAGCCGGCCTATATTAGTAATATATATTTATATATATATATATATGTGTGTTTACCCCTCACCGATACGACTGCGTTTGTTGCTGGCTATAATCCAAAGTAGTATTTGTTCTTCGTCTCTTTACTTGGGCACATGCGCACATTCGGCATATCATTTGGATTTTAGCGAGCAACAAAGCGGTCGTATCTGTGAGTGGTGTCTTCCACACTATGTTGGATGAATGGGGAAATAACAGGAAGGACGTAGACCCTGTCTACGTGTGCTCTATTTATCGTATAAGTAAGTTTTGTTCAGCAAATTTAACAACTGACAGCTTGAATTTCAGGTCGTACCTTTTCTCTGTGGCGTAATACATACAGTAAGACATACAGGGTGTGGAGATCAGCAACTGTGACTGACATTTGAATGCAAGTAAAAACAAATTAAAAATGTAAAAACCCGGCCAGTAAAAGGGACTCAGCGTTAAATCGGGACTCTGCTTTTAATTGTTTTACTGTAGGTTATTTTACATTCAATATGAATATTGAACATTTTTTATCATTTTGGTTGGCCCAAAAATAAAAGAAAATCCATTATATAAAAAACATTTTACAGGAATTATTCTAATTTTAAATAAGAACACAAATTCCTAAGATGAAGTGGACATTTATTTTATGAATGTATTATTTATTAATTAATGTATTATTTATGAATAATTAGAGCCCACATGGTAATGTGTATACATTTAAAATAAAATGCAAAAGAAACTTGTTCCCCCATTAGGAGATCTTCACCTGGGTATAAATATGTTAATTATGAGGAGTTATGAAGATACCTGGGTCATCTCTCGGATAGATGTAAGGCTGTCAAGGGCTCGCATCACCCGGTCATAATCCTTCTTCTACAAAATACAAAAACACTGATGCTTTTCAAACAACTACATCAATTCTGTTGTGGCAAAGGGAATGCATTTATACAATTGTATATATAATTGCTAATTTCTAATAGAAGCATTTTTAGGCATTTTTCTAGACACTTACCCTTGGATTGAAGGCTAGGGTCTGAGGATCATTGGGGTCCACAACAGAGGGATATGGCTCGAAAATAACAACTTTCCTGGGTGACTCTAGCGCGGAGCGACACATCGACACTAGTAGATCCACCACCTATGGAATTGAAGCAATCCACAATGTTTCATTCAAACGAAATCCATCCATGTTCAGATTACACGCAGGGATACTCATTGCATACAAATATGGCTATAGATAGTGGTTCTGAAACCATGGGTCGCGGTCCAGCTGGAGGCGGGTCACGACCTGACAATGAACACAGAACACTCAGAAACTCTTGAGAGCACACCGGAACCAGTGATCCTTTCATGCGCTGTGGCCTTTCGGGTCCCGAGATGAACATGTTTGAGAGAATGACTTCAGTACCTGTGCGCCGGTGGCTATCTCATCCGCAGCCTCGTTCATCACTCCCAAGGTTTGGAACGCAAACACACAGAGCTCCCGCTCACATACTGTCGGCTGAGAAGGGCGTAATTAAGGCACAGCGACAAAAACAACAAAAACATCTAAGTGTATTCATCGTCTTAAAGCTTGGGTTACTATTAAGCATTCACCAGCATTTGAAAAAGTTCTGAGAGTGTGACTGAGCAGAGCTTGTCGTATGGTAATAGTTGGGATTTCTTTTCTGACAAGGTCTTAGAGCTACCCACTGCACCACAGTGGGACCCATTGCTTTTTTATCAAACTCATCAAACTAAAGACCAGGCCATTTGTTCTTGGTTACTTACCCTGAGCATCGGCCCGTTCTCAAACACATGAGGTTCATCGCAGACCACGCAGAACTCATTTAACACTGGAATCCTCTGCTCTGCATACTTCATGATCTGCAATAACACGATCCACATAAGCACACCACTACCAAGTCTGGTAGTCCCCAGATAATGTTTTCTTTATTGAGTATACCTTATGTGAACAAATATATATGCTTAGCTAATTTAGCAGAACTATAAAGGCATGTATGGCTGTATTGGCTGGCTGGTTAACTTCAATGATTCACTTGTGCACTTCAAATCAAGGATTCTTGCTTGAAAATGCTATTTAGTCTTTTCAAAAACCCTTGGGCTCTGGTACGTATTTAGTTGTTGTTGGTGATGTTTTGTATCTACATCGCTACAACCCGTGACCTTATAAATAACATCATGGATGTTTTATGTTATGATCTGTTTTCTTCGGTCCAGATCATACTTTAAGTCTCGCTGTACATACACAGTTGAACCTCGATGTGAGTACTCTTGAAATAAAATCGTTTGAAGAAGCTAATTGTGTTATAGAGTTGCAGAATGTAGCTTGTACCAGGTGATTGGACTCTGCTCTTTGTGAATTTACATTTTGTTAAACTCTCATCTCCATCTAGCTTGTTTACCTAATTTCAGGGCCATGTGCTGATGTTAGGGATACAAAATCCATTGGCTCACAATAATTAACACACAAAAAGTGTTTGTTTTTAAACTAATAAGAACCATCATCTTGTACCCAAGATGATGGTTCTTATTTAGCACAACATGTCTTCTGAGGTGACCTGGTGTTACAACACAAGCAACACTGGTATTTTTGGAATACATTACACCTAGGAAAGAATTGTACTGCCTGTGTCTTTATCTGTCTGTATCTTTGTAGTGCAGTAGAAACGCATGCTACCAAGTGAGGGTACTTACCTGGACAAGAAAGCCTTTATCTCCAATCGGTACCAATTTGGCACCATTGTTTGGCTACAAAAAAAAACACCAAAAGATCAAATTAGTGGAAGATTTTATACCGACAAAGATTTGCTAATTAAAAAAGTTAAACAGAGAGGCTCTTGATAGCAACCAGAATAGACAAGACATAAGGCACCATTTATTATCACGATCGATCATTTCGATTGTGGGACTGTGTTAAGTCTACCGATGCCAGAGAGTCATTGCTGCACTATAAACGCATTACAAGTATTTGAGTGTGGCATTATTTACCGCTGGTGGCATGGCGAGTGAGGGGGCCAAGATACCGATGAGCCCTGAGGTAAGAGAAAGCCGCCTAACTTCCGGCACAGAGTCCTTGAATATGTCCGCCTTCCCCATCTTGGTGCTGCTGGAGTAGGAGCGGCTGAGCACCCGGTGGCGGTGCTTCAGTCCGTCCATCTCCTCCGTCTTGATGGACCCGGAGCACGAGCGGCTCAGCAGCCGCTGTGCCTTCAGCCCGCCTCCCCCCGCCGCCAGGCCCGTG
>OMNR01091944.1:0-11060 GCA_900303205.1 Mora moro
GACTTGTTACAATGCAGGTAATGAGGGGAGAGACAAACTTGTTACAATGCAGGTAATGGGGGACAGACTTGTTACAATGCAGGTGATGAGGGGAGAGGACAGACTTGTTACAATGCAGGTAATGAGGGGAGAGGACAGACTTGCTACAATGCAGGTGATGAGGGGGAGACTTGCTACAATGCAGGTAATGAGGGAGACTTGTTACAATGCAGGTAATGAGGGAGACTCGTTACAATGCAGGTAATGAGGGGACAATGCATGTCAATTCTTTATCACATGAAAATTGTAACCCGTAGACTGGAGGGAATGATGTTGAATGTGAAATATATTAATATTAATATAGCTAACATGGAATATAATTAACAAACTTGTATATTAATGTGACCTGACCACTTCTATGAATTTCTATGGGAAGTAGGAGAGCCGGGTAAAGAGATGTATATCTTATATCTTATTAGAGATGTGTATCTTATGTTATTAGAGATGTGTATCAATTTGAGATGTGTATCTTATGTTATTAGAGATGTGTATCTATTAGAGATGCGTATCTTATGTTATCAAAGATGTGTATCTTATATGTTATTAGAGATATGTAGCTTACATCTCATTCGAGATTGTGTTCGGGTTAGTTATCTTACTGTTGTTGCTCTCTCAGATCTGGGACACTGCCGGCCAGGAGAGGTTCCAGTCGCTCGGTGTTGCCTTCTACCGTGGAGCAGACTGCTGTGTGCTGGTGTTTGATGTGACCGCACCCAACACATTCAAGACCCTGGACAGCTGGAGGGATGAGTTCCTGATCCAGGCCAGTCCAAGAGACCCAGAGAATTTCCCGTTTGTGGTTCTTGGCAATAAAATTGATCTGGAGAACAGACAGGTGTGTTTCCCGTATCTTGGGATTTGCTGCTGAGGTTTATGTTGAGCGATGAACAATTTGTCTGTTATGACAAATAATTGCGGACTATTCAACATTTGTATTTTGGTGTGTTGGTTTGTTCTTAGAGATATGTATTTTATTTGTTTTTTAAAATTATTCACAGGTGACAACCAAACGAGCCCAGGCTTGGTGTCAGAGTAAGAACAACATCCCCTACTTTGAGACCAGCGCCAAGGAGGCCATCAACGTGGAGCAGGCTTTCCAGACCATCGCACGGAACGCTCTCAAACAGGTAGCTTGTGTCAGTGTTGGTTGCATGTTTCCATGGGGCCCAGGGTTCATTATGGTGTTCCTGAATCTGGTGCATTTGAGAACATGCATAGATCACCAGATAGTCTAGTTGTTTTTTGGCAAAGAAAAAAATACGGCAGCCATTACTACGGAAACTTCTCAGAGGAGCAATTTTGCCATCTCGATAGCTGTCATGTTGACATGTCTATGAGTGTAACGTGGTACTGCTCTTCCTGTATCAGTCACTCTGCCACTGTGTCTCTCCCTGTCTGCAGGAGACTGAAGTGGAGTTGTACAACGAGTTCCCCGAGCCAATAAAGCTTGACCGTAACGAAAGGGCCAAGCCTTCAGCGGAGACCTGTAGCTGCTGAGGACTCTGGGACGTCTCTGGGGGAGGAAGAGATGCGTTAGCCTTCCCCACCCCTCTGGCCTTGTCTATACACCCTCCTCTCCCTGTGTCCCACTGTGTTACCCCGTGTCCACCATTATCACCGGCCTTTATCCCTCTCTTAGACCATACTACTATTACTACACACATCATGCTGTACACAAGACGACACGTTTTCTATTGAGTCAACTGGCCCAAAGAACACTGAGGAGACATGGTGGTATTTACGTCCATGATGCTGAGTACATGCCGGTGTTTCCTTGTACTGGTTTGCAGCGGGGGTGATGGTTTCTGGTCATTCAGTTGAACCCATGTTTGTCCCTGTTTTGTTTCTAACACGGCTTTTACTTGTACACTATTATTACTAGTCTTCTTATTATAACAATGCTACATCTAGGCATGAGCCTGGTACTTGATTCAAGTAAGATGAACTACCAGCATTTGAACAACTCTATCTGGTAGTGGTGGTCCACCTCCACCACTGCTGCATGAATACAATGGACCCATCACAGCTCCACCTTAACCCCTCAGTCTGGTGGTTCAGAATGGACCTATCACAGCTCCACCTTACTGCTCAGTCTGGTGGTTCAGAATAGAATGGACCCATCACAGCTCCACCTTAACCCCTCAGTCTGGTGGTTCAGAATGGACCCATCACGGCTCCACCCTAACTCCTCAGTCTGGTGGTTCAGAATGGACCCATCACGGCTCCACCCTAACTCCTCAGTCTGGTGGTTCAGAATGGACCCATCACAGCTCCACCCTAACTCCTCAGTCTGGTGGTTCAGAATGGACCCATCACAGCTCCACCTTAACTCCTCAGTCAGGTGGTTCAGAAGCATCACCTTACCTCATCCACATAGAAACAAGAATCCGATGACACATCAAGTATAATTCAGGACTTGACAGTTCCCCCCCAAAGCTCTCACAGTTAAGTTGTGAAAGATCACAATCAATCGTTGTTAGGTGCAGAAGTGACTCATGTGCCCACGTATTCTTGCATTAATTGGGTAAGAGAAAAAAGTTTAGAAGGGTATGTTCTATCTTTCTCACTTTCAGGTTAAATCTAACCAGGTTATTTGGGAGGCAAATACATTTACATAATCATAGCTTGTAGCAGATAATGTATGGATTCAATTTCTGCTCTGTAATATACCTGTCCTTATCCAATTCCTGTTGATTTTTTTAAGCGCAAGACAAATTTCATCTCATCATGGTTTTTTTTGGTCAATAGCAAAACGTCTGTTAAGGAAATATGAACCAATCAAGACAAGACGATAGTGTCTAAGTGGGCAGGGTTTTTTTTTCATGCATTAATAATTTAGAACCATGAGTTAATACTTTACGTTCTCCTGCCAACTGTTTCAACACTTTGTATATTTGAAAACCTCTGGATGGTTTGTGGGAAAGTCAAGCTGTCTTATCTCCATCTCTGTCTGCCAACTGCTTATGTTGGCTGACGATTAAGTGCTTAATGTTTCTTTCATGTGATTGGCTCATCATCTGTTCTTATATTATGTTTAGAATTTGAATTGCATCTTAGGACATGATAGGATACATACAAAAAGATCAAAATATCTTGGGTGTTAGCATTCATCATTATAATATAAATATGGTAAATGCATAGCATCTACATTGTTTGAAAACGTCTTTGCATAATAACAGTAATAAAAAAAAATCTTGAATTAATTGGATTTAACTTTTATTATGTCATATTGAAAATGACCTGGCAACAAACAAAGCCATAAACTGTAGATCTGAAACAAGTGATGTGAAAAGCGCTTATTGGTCCTATATCTCTATATCTCGTCTGTTGACATATTCAGTTGATTCTGGCTTTCTTGTCGGTTCCCCGAAGCCAGTTCTCGAGAGGCCCTGAAGACTCAGGGCCCCCCCCTGCCTTGCGTTGAGGCTCATGGGTCGTGGCGTCGCAGGTGCTCGGCTCTTTCCTCTTTGAAGGTGAGCTGTTCTTCAACCAGCTCATCATCATCTTACTGCTTGCTGTAGGTTTGGGCTCCTGCGGTCGAAGGTCAGATCTGTCAGCTAAAAATATTGATGAGGTACAATGGCGTACTAAATACATACTTGGCAGCAAAATGCAATACTTTTTTGGCTTGAAGATCCACCGGCTGCAAGCACTCTGGCGAGTTGTTCCGAGAGTTGTTGACAAGAGAGGAGACGGGGTGAAAGGTCAACAGGTTTGTCGGCTGTAGCAGTTTCAGGGCGTCCAAAGACTTCACATCACCAAAGTCAAGCCACCTTCTCACGTCATCGTCTCCGTCCAGAACAGCTGGCATCCTAGGACATCACCACATGGTCACTTTAGGATACTAAACACTCGAGAAGAGGATGATGGGTAAAGCCTACCTGTCGTGGATGTTCTGAAGGTTTGGGGAGGCGTCCACTGTCATCACAGTGTAGGTATAAATGGGCTCTTCGCCCCCAGGAGGTTTCCAGCAGTCAAACAGTCCAGCTATAGTCAGCAACCTCCATCCAGTCCACTCACCCGGTTCCCCTTCCTAGCCGTACGTCACCACAGACCACAACAAGATGGTTAAGAACTATTTGAATGGACAGAGTTAAGTGAATGAATCTGTGAAGCATCCAAAGCCAGCCAGGCTGTTACTTTAAGATACATTCTTAAGTACCTTCAATCAAGATCTTAACTAATGGCCAGCAAACAGATCAATCAAACGTAAGGGTTTACGTCTTACAGTCACGGTTATACAGTGCTACAGTGCCGACCTCTTCCATGTTTGAGGCCTTTTCCTCTCGGGGGACCTCCATGTCAACCTTGCCCCGGTCCTCCTCTCCCAGACCGGGCGTCTGGGTCTGTGGAAAGTAGATGAAGAAGGGCTGTTTCTCTTTCCCCTGTCGTCTCCACTCATAGAAGCCATCAGCGAGGATGACACAACGCTGCCCTTTCAGGAGAGGGTCCTTCCAAGAAACATTTAAACACAAAATAGTATACATAGAGAATAATAGCACACATGCAAATAAATATAGGAATTGCCATAACACAGTGAGGTGTTAATTAGCGAGAGTATTTACCTTGTAGGACTTTTTGTCTAACACACTCTCACTGCGGCAATTGTTGGTACTGTACTGCATCTTGCGGGGGTCATTTTCTCTGAACCAGGACGGGATCAGACCCCACCGCATCGCGGCCAGAACACACTCATCCACAGGCGCATCCTGAGGGGACGCACAGTCTTCACCATTTGAACCATAGGATATGAACATGCCAAACACACAATGCAAACATGTATCGTGAGTGGTGAAGTGACCACGCACCTTATCGAAATGTCTTTGTGACAGAAGCACCGGACTAAAGGACTGGGGGCTCTTGTTGTAGGACGGCCGGTACTTGTCTGCGTCTCCATCTCTCCACCTGGGCTGCCGGCGCCGGCCCGGGCCGCTCCTGTAGCGGGAGGCGCGGCTCACCTCCTCCGGCTGCAGGGTGCACGCAGTTCTCCCGCACATCCGAACAACACTGTAACACGTTTACCACATGGTTGGTCAGCACAACACAGCTCAACACAAGTGTAGCCACATTATAGTCATATTATAGTCACATTATAGTCACATTACAGTCATAGTAAACCAAACACGTCCCGCCCTTACCTGTGGATCGGTTCTCAGGTCTCTGTGAGTTAAGTGTGAGTTAACAGAAGTGTTGTGGTACTTGTGTGCGTGTGTGTGTTGACTATCCTGCACACTGTGTGTGTTATGTAGGGACATGTCCAACACCACATGACCGGGGATGTCACGAGTCACGTGACCGGGGACATCACCAGTCATCGCCAAGACTTTTTGTGCTTTTTATTTTTATTTTTTTGCGTTTTATTTATTTATCTTTTTTTTCATGATGCTTGTCTGTTGTCTGTAGAAGAAGTGGTTCATATTGTACCATGCCATTTATATTTGTAAGAACTACTTTAAAATTAAATAAAGGTATACAAAAAAACAAACGTCCTTTGCGACGTCCTTTACGTACTGGGACGTCATACTACGTACGGCGACGTCCTTTTACGTACGCGACCCAGTATACTTGAGCAAAATGGCGTCCGTGTGCCGAGTCGGGAGCACCGTGGGGCGAAGCCTCGCCAAACACCGCAGCGTGAGTGAAAACGTTTCTTTCCGTGTGTGCCGGTGGAGGTAGGCGCCGAGCGGAGCTGAATGTGTGGTTGGGTGGAGGCCGAGGGTGAGGTGCTAGCGGTTAGCACGTTAAGCTGCCCGCTGAGCTCCAGCAGGACGCAAGGTCACCCATCAGGGAGAGTCTGACTGTAAACCTCTTGTGGTTCCGTGGTGGTTCTGAGTCCTCACGCCACGGTCCAACACGTCGGTACCGGTGCTGTTACTGGTGCAGTACAGAGGTGGTCGTGGTCCTGGTCTGCCTGCTGACCCTCAAGGTCTTCAGGCCGGGGACTCTGTCATAGCTTGCCTGTATTTTGTGTATCATGTGTATTATGTGTATCGGGTTATATGTGTCATCATTTACTTTGAAGTGAAAGAATTGTGTTTTTGGTGTTCAATCTAAGATGGTAGTTACTAAAGCTGCTATAACTAAGGTAACTGGAGATCCAGGAAGTCGTGTTAACTTGGAGGTTTGAATGTGAACATGGTTCTCTTTCATAGCTGTTGAATACAGTGTGTAATGCACCTGTAATATTAGTGGTTGACCCCTGACTGATGTTTCAAGGTGTATTGAACCATTGACATTGAAGTTTTTCATAAAGCCACTGGAGGACAATTACAAATAAATATGTATTAACTCATGGCTGCAAAATCAACCCAAAACCCATGTAACATAACCGTGTCTGTGGGCCTCCCTCTTGCAGCCCATCCTGCTGTCTCTGAGACGCGGTAAGGCCTCAGTCAGCTATGCCCAGAGCTTGGCCGGGGCCCCAGAGACCCACCTGACCACCCTGGACAATGGCTTGAGGGTTGCCTCTGAGGAGACCGGACACGCATCCTGCACTGTATGAGCCTGTATTCTGAATGGAAAAGATTCCCAGTGAATTATATCATGTCATTCTCAAACGCTAACAAATTATATGGACGTACTGTCTCAGGTGGGGCTGTGGATCAATGCTGGCAGTCGCTATGAGAGTGAGAAGAACAACGGCACAGGTTTCTTCCTGGAGCACATGGCCTTCAAGGTATGTGTCCTCTGCAACCATGTGCTGCAGGTCAACGCCTGGTCCTGTCTAGTTCATGATGGCATTACACCCATGCTAACAATGTGTGAACTTACGGTATTGGGAGTTGCTTTGGATAAAATCTTCCTCCAAATGGAACATATTTATAAGCCGTCTTACTTGCTAACGGCGAACTCCTTTTTGGTTTATAAAAAAATATATATATATACAAACATTTAATCACATTAATGTTCTCCTCCTACTCATTTCCTCCAACTCCAGGGGACCAAGAAGTACACACAGACGGCCCTTGAACAACAGGTGGAGTCCATGGGGGCTCACCTGAGTGCATACACCTCCAGGGAGCACACTGCGTACTACATGAAGACCCTACCCCAGGACCTGCCTAAAGGTGGGTCCTCCGCCTTCCCAAAGCTTCCACCAGCCCCCTGTCCTCACAGTCAAAACAGATGTAGTGTTGACTGACTGTATTGGATTCCATATATGTTTCTATAAAGACCTTGTTTTGTGTAGAAGATCGATTGGTAGGTGAAGCCTCTGAAGCACCATCACGTGTAATGTAATGTGTGGTCCTCGTCGTGTCCCCAGCTGTGGAGCTGCTGGCGGAGGTGGTGCAGAAGTGCTCTCTGAGCGAGGCGGAGGTGGAGCAGCAGAGGGCCGTGGTGCTGCGGGAGCTGGAGGAGGTGGAGGGCAACTTACAGGAGGTCTGCCTGGACCTGCTGCACGCTACAGCCTTCCAGGGCACCCCCCTGTCTCATAGTGTCCTCGGCCCCTCATCCAACGCTCGGTAGGTCCTGCACACGCTTGTATTCAAATAGCTGAGTGATTAAATCCAAACGATACAGCATTAGTATGAGGGAACCTGTCTGTTTATCTGTCTTCCCTCATGTCAATGAATCCAAAGCATATATGACAGTATAATCTAAGTGCTCATTGGGTTTCTCCAGGACTCTTTCCCGTCACAACCTCGTGGAGTACCTGAGCAGCCACTATAAGGCCCCTCGCATGGTGCTGTCGGCGGCCGGAGGTCTGACCAGCGTCCTTCTCTTAACGCACCCTCCTGTGCTGTACATGTGTTGCGTAGCATGGGTCTTGTATACATAGTCACAGCGTAGGTGTGTTGTGTTCTGCAGGTGTGAACCATGAAGAGTTGGTGGGCTTGGCCAAGACTCACTTCAGCGGTGTGTCTTTGGAGTACGAGGGCGACACCGTCCCGGTGCTGTCTCCCTGCCGCTTCACCGGCAGTGAGGTGAGACGGGTCAGGCTGACCCCTGGTTTAATGCAGCACAATGGAAACCACCTCCTCTTTATTTTTTGAACCTTTGTACAGATACATAGCAGTGAACATCCTGAACACCCTTGATACTCCTCCTGTTGACCTGTCTTGATACTCCTCCTGTTGACCTTCTGTTGACCTGTCTTTATACTCCTCCTGTTGACCTGTCTTTATCCTCCTCCTGTTGACCTGTCTTTATCCTCCTCCTGTTGACCTGTCTTTATACTCCTCCTGTTGACCTGTCTTTATACTCCTCCTGTCTTCATACTCCTGTCTCGTCTTCAGATCAGAATGCGTGACGATGCGATGCCTCTTGCTCATGTGGCCATTGCCGTGGAGGGCGCCAGCGTCTCCAGCCCGGACATTGTGCCTCTCATGGTGGCCAACTGCATCATCGGCAGCTACGACGTCACATACAGTGGTGGAAAGGTGAGGAGAATGGAGCCGTTTGTTCAGCTGTGCGTTGGGTCAGGATTATGATGATTGGAAAGGAGCTTGCATGTATACGCATTCTAACCCCATGCGTGGAGGAAATAATTGAACTCTGTCTACTCATGGGTAGGGCTTTTGTAAATAGAAATATAGGATTGCCAAATAGTGCTAATTAAGTAAGGGAAGCGTTCCTAAGTTCTGCAGAGCCACAGTGTACACACCAAGTCAACACAGGGTTTCAGCAGATTGGTCTATCATCTGCTCTCTCCCCGTCAGCATCTGAGCAGTCGTCTGGCTGCCATGGCCGCCGAGGACCACCTCTGCCAGAGCTTCCAGACCTTCCACACGTCCTACAGCGACACCGGCCTGATGGGCATTTACTTTGTGACTGATAAGCACAACATTGAAGACATGATGCACTGGTCCCAGAACGCATGGTCAGTGGTGCCTCCGCAGATGGACGTGACGTACCTACACATAGTCACGCGTGTAGCGGTAACGGTTGGTTGACCTTGTTTGACCTCTGTCCTGCAGGATGAATATGTGCACCACGGTCACGGAGAGTGATGTCGCCAGAGGCAAAAACGCCCTGAAGGCCACACTGGTGGGACAGCTGAATGGTAAGTGAGGAGCAGCTCTCTCTTTTCAGCCCGACGACCACATGCGTTGTATTCAGGACACGTAAACAGATCCTTGTCTTGACCTTTCTAAGGAACGACCCCGATCTGCGACGAGATCGGCAGACATGTCCTGAACTACGGCCGCCGTGTTCCTCTGGCCGAGTGGGACGCCAAGATCGACGTGAGTTCGCTTTACACGTGTTCTACGAGTGTGTTCCCTCGGCGCCACTGACCTGTTGTTACCGGTTTAACGTGACACTTTCACACACGTTCTAACGCGTGTTCTGTGTTGACTGTTTTTCCCTCTTTCCCCGCAGGCCGTGACGCCCAAGCTGGTGCGTGACGTCTGCTCCAAGTACATCTACGACACGTGTCCCGCGGTGGCGGCTGTCGGTCGGTTTCCTTACCGTTTATTTTGGCCTTTCTTTCTTTCTAAAAAATGATTTAAAATGGTGTTTAACTGTCCCTCTCTCCCACCCCAGGCCCCATCGAGCAACTCCCCGACTACAACCGAACACGCAGCGCCATGTACTGGCTGAGGTTCTAGGCTCCTCCTCCTCCTCTTCCTCCTCCTCCCATGTGTGGCGGAGGTCTGACAGCCCCACTTTACACAGGCACCACCCGTCATCCATCCACCTCTCTTCTCCCTCCACCATCTCCTCACCTACGAGGGACGGCCTTCAGTCCTCATGTGTTCGGCCCTGGTTCTCGCCTGTTGTGCTCTGTGTTGTGGGCGTTGCTTAACACGTGGTGCTGGCTTCATAAGAGCGAAGGGAGGGGGGCCTTTTTGAATATGAAGCGATCGGTCTACCATTACAACAGGACTGCAACTAGTCCATGGCGAGCAAACATCTATTTATGAGTTGCTGTAACGATTTGTTTCTGTCCTCTATTGTACATAACAGAAGCTCTCATTCCCAATAAATAAATAAATAAAATAAATAAATAAATAAAACCCTGTTAGACAGTTTTTGTCTGTGTATTTGTTTTTCCATCCAAGATAGATTATATATAGCTAGTTATATACTGTAGGTATAGATAGTTATATAGAGATAAATAGATATAGATATATACACACACATACGCATTAGTTGTTTCTGGAACCAGAACCTGTCACAACAGCTATCCACAAGACACTATACATATTTATTATATATTATGTACATAATATGTATTATTGACCTGTGTGATAAATATAACAGAATCTTAACATCCATGTGATGACACCTTGCTCTGTAAGCGATGGGGAACCTGCAGGGTGGGACACCTCTATTGTGAGCTGATCCAGCAGTGGATCCAGCTCAGACCCAGTGACTAACTCCATGTCCCCCTCACCCTCGCCCAGGTTACACGGAGGCCAGGCATCGGAGGCTGGCTGTGAGCTTGATACGACCGTACGATGTGTTTCTGTCACAGAGAGCAGTAGTAGCAGTACTAAACACAGATGCTTTGGGTGATCTGAGTAGAAACCATGCTAATCGTTAGTCAGATGAGGATCATGTTTTGATGAGTGGCCAGAGGGGGTCTGGAGATGAGGAAGACTCATGTTGTTCACTCTTCCTCCTTCTGTCCCTCCTCTTCCTGTCTCTGGTGCTCCAGGCGTGTTTCTACGTCTCAACTATAGGCATACTACTGCGTCCTTCCCTCTGTGTTTGGATTCTGTTTTTAGAAACTTGCATCATGCGATGCATCATCGTATTCAAAGCCATTGATGCACATGCAGCATGTTGATGGTGTGTTGCTTTGTTATTCTAATCATGCTCAACACTGTGAGTCAATCTGACCCCATCTAATCTAGTCATTATCAGTTCACCTGGAAATGTGGTTGTGAGTATATATAAGTATATATGTAGTACAAATATAACTTGTACTCCCATCACTAAATTATATTGTATTATATATTTTGTTTCTGTATATTTCATAGCATCAAAACAAAATACCCAAGTACATAATGTCTTCCAAAACCATGACATCAGCAATAAGAAACCCTGCTTCAACTAGCAGGGTTTCAACACTC
>OMNR01091946.1:0-11697 GCA_900303205.1 Mora moro
AAAAGGTTTTTACATTAAAACCCATGGGGAATGACCAAAAGGTTTTTACATTAAAACCTATGGGGAATGACCAAAAGGTTTTTACATTAAAACCCATGGGGAATGACCAAAAGGTTTTTACATTAAAACCTATGGGGAATGACCAAAAGGTTTTTACATTAAAACCCATGGGAAATGACCAAAAGGTTTTTACATTAAAACCTATGGGGAATGACCAAAAGGTTTTTACATAAAACCCATGGGAAATGACCAAAAGGTTTTTACATTAAAACCCATGGGAAATGACCAAAAGGCTTTTACATTAAAACCTATGGGGAATGACCAAAAGGCTTTTACATTAAAACCCATGGGGAATGACCAAAAGGTTTTTACATTAAAACCTATGGGGAATGACCAAAAGGTTTTTACATTAAAACCTATGGGGAATGACCAAAAGGTTTTTACATTAAAACCTATGGGGAATGACCAAAAGGTTTTTACATTAAAACCTATGGGGAATGACCAAAAGGTTTTTACATTAAAACCCATGGGGAATGACCAAAAGGCTTTTACATTAAAACCTATGGGGAATGACCAAAAGGTTTTTACATTAAAACCCATGGGAAATGACCAAAAGGTTTTTACATTAAAACCTATGGGGAATGACCAAAAGGCTTTTACATTAAAACCCATGGGGAATGACCAAAAGGCTTTTACATTAAAACCTATGGGGAATGACCAAAAGGCTTTTACATTAAAACCTATGGGGAATGACCAAAAGGCTTTTACATTAAAACCTATGGGGAATGACCAAAAGGCTTTTACATTAAAACCTATGGGGAATGACCAAAAGGTGGCCCCATAGCACAAAAAGGCGCTTTTAAAAAGCACTGGTCAGTGCGTTTTTTTTGGCAGAGCAGGGCGCTTTCAAAATTTGAAAGTAGTTTAACTTTTTGAGAAATGCGCATATGACGCGGGGCGCTTTTTAATCAGCTGACCAATCACGACGAAGAAGAGGCGGGGCTACGCAGCAGGCACGCAGATGGCGGCATTGACAAGAACAAGAACAACATTCAAGATGAAGAAAATGTTGCTACCGGCACTACCGCTCTCGCTACTGGTGGAAAGGTTAATTCGGCATGGCCATGGCGATATAGGCAAAAGTATTTGGCAAAATACAAGGCTAAACTATAGCTAACGTTACCGGATATAGTTATAATAGTTATAGTTATTACTTGGTTATCTCTGTCTTATCACTTGGTTATCTCTGTCTCATCACTTGGTTATCTGTCTCATCACTTGGTTATCTCTGTCTCATCACTTGGTTATCTCTGTCTCATCACTTGGTTATCTCCGTCTCATCACTTGGTTATCTCTGTCTCATCACTTGGTTATCTCTGTCTCATCACTTGGTTATCTGTCTCATCACTTGGTTATGTCTGGGATCACCACTTGATTATCTCTTGGTTATGTCTGGGGTCACCACTTGGTTATCGGTGGGATACTGGGGAATGGGCACTGCTCCGAGCAAAGGGCCAGTGAGTAAAAGACAGGGATTAATATCCACTCAATTATTTCTTGGCAAACAGGACATCCTGTGGTGTTTGACACAAGGAAAAAAAAAGCAGAGAAAACTGTTTACTCCATGTTCACACCAGTTGCGTTTATCATCGTCAAGTCCAAAGAAGCTCACAGATGCAGTAACACACCAGAAGGATTTCCATAGGCACACAATTATTTCTGATGATTTTTTACATGTATATTTAAAACAGCATTTTAGGCATATGGTCTAAAATAACACTAACTACTAACACAATGCATTTTACTGTATTACTTTGCCCCAGCATATGTGGTGGGGTTCATCAAGGTGGCCCAGCATCAGAAGATACTGAGCTAGAACATATTTGTATGTTGGCAAACTGTGACCCACTGTATCCCAGCAAGGCTGAATGTTGGACCACTATATCCCAGCAGGACTGTATGTTGGTAAACTGGGAAAGTAGCCTGGTCCAGCAATGACCTTTGCCTGCAGTAATCTGCCCTGTGTTTCCCTGGGATTTCTTCCATTAGTAGAAAGAGGTTAATCGCCATGCTTGTGGCAGATTTGTGCCTGTGGCTGGATTAAACAGGGCTTGGACTGTTGGGACACTCCACTAATCTGTAGCTCTGCCAAAATAACTGGAGGACTGGCTGACTGGTTGACCAGTAGTAGTCGGCCAACTGATTGGATGGTCGTCGGTTGACCGACTGGCTTTTTCGACTTTGAGTTTGTGGCCCAAGAGCTACGTGCAAGTTTATAGTGTTCTGGTTTAGTGAAGAATCTCACTGTTGATTCAAGCCTTTACAACAAAACAGTCCCCACACCCCTGAGCCGGTGTGTTTGCGTGAGTAGATGATTAACTAGAGGACGACCACACTGAGCTCACAGCCACAAAGTTCTGCAACAAGCTCTCCTACGTACACCGTTGCTGTTTTCTCTGACCTGGTTAGTAGACGTTTGGATTGTACGTACTTGTTAAGTCAAAGCTCTGTTTGAGGAACCCCATGTTCAATATTACGTATATATAAAATCAAAACGTATCTCCTGTGCAATAGAATAGGCTACATGTTAGCTTAAGTGTGACGCATCGTCATCAACTGAGATAACCACACTGCAGTATCACTAGGAACTAGTTCATTTCAATTTTACAGGATTACTTCTAACCCCAGACACACATATTAGTATTTCTATAGATATTACACACTATTGATCAATCAATCAAACTGTATTTATATATCACAAGTCATACATCAAATGCAACTCCAAGTGCTGAACACAAGAGTGGAAATAAGAGTACGTTAGTAAGTTGAGTTTAAATACATAAAAATCATGAAAATGAATAAATGCAATATAATATAATAAAACGAATAATAAAATAAGAAATAACAGTAAAAGAAATAAACACACTATCTTTTAAAGATATCCACACTCTCTGCCACCCTCACGTCCTCCGGCAGGCCTCTCCAAAGTGTCCTCGACGTAGGTCTTAGACCAGACCCTTGGAACAACCAAGAGACAAGGACCTGAGGGATCTAGCGGGTACATATCTTAAAGCCATGTCAGACATGTAGATTGGGAGCGAGACCCTTTAGTGATTTGTAGACCAATAAAGGAATCTTAAAATCAATTTGAAAACTAACCGGTAGCCAGTGCAGTGATTTTACAGGTGCAATGTGTGTTCTCCTTCTGGTCCTGGTCAACACACGAGCAGCTGGATTTTGTGTTTTGAGTTAGAGTTGAACATGGCTTCTTTTACAAGAAAGGAGAGCACCAGCCTACTAGCGATAAAAGTGTGCACTAGTCTCTCAGTATTGGCCTGGGAGAAAAAACGGACGCTCTCTGGCAATATTTTTTAAGTGATAAAAGGCAGATTTGGTCACATTTCTGATGTGGGCATGGAAATGTAACTAACATCTATGATGACACCTAGGTTTTTAGCCTGGTGCGTGGGACTTAATGCAAGTGATTTCAATCTAGAGGTCAGTTTCTCTCTCCGTCCCTCTGCTCCAATGATTAGTACCTCTGTTTTGTCCTGGTTGAGCTGAAGGAAGTTCTGAGAATTCCATACATGCATGTATAAAATACACTTATAGAGGGCATCAATAGGGTTATAGAGTTATAGAGATATAGAGTTGATTGTCATCAGCATAACTGAAAATGTATGCAATGTTTCCTGAAGACACTGCCAAGGGGCAGCATATATAGACTGAAAAGGATTGGACCTAGGATTGAGCCTTGTGGTATGCCACAGTTGATGTCATAGTTCTTAGAGGAATGTCCGTCGAGGGCAACACAAAATGATCTACCTGTGAGGTAAGGCGTAAACCAGTTAAGAACACATTCATGTAGTCTGTCTATGAGAATATTGTGGTCGACTGTATCAAAAGCTGCACTCAGGTCAAGGAGAACAAGGACGGTGTCCAAGTTGATTCTAAGGTCGATCACAACCTTTACCATGGCTGTTTCTGTTCTGTGATGGGCCCGAAAACCTGACTGAAATCTTTCAAAAATGCAGTTTGAGGTAAGAAAATGAGGACGGATGAGTCAAGGTTGTTTTTCTTTAGGAGGGGTTTCACCATAGCAGTCTTTAAGTGAAAACACCTGTCTGTGAAGAATAGTTAATGATAGCTTGGATCTCACCCGTACAGTTAAAACTTGTTTTAAAAAAGGTGGTGGGGATAGGATCAAGAGGGCAAGGGCGGAGGGCTTAAGCTGTGATACCACCTTCATAAGCATTCAGCGTCAACCAGGGCAAAAGACTCCAGGGTTACCTCACATGGTGAGGTAGGGGATTCTAAGATATCACTCCTTAACTGAGCAATACCAGACCTGATGGTGGTTATCTTATTCCTGAAGTATGCTGCAAACTCTTCACATCTGGATGCGGAAAAAACGGCGTCTAATCACCGGACTCTAAGGGGACAGGGTTAATTAGAAAGTCAATTGTTGAGAAGAGGATTTTTGGATTGTTCTGATTATCACTGATCCGTTTAGAGAAATTAGCTTGTCTAGCATTTCTGATTGCCTTACTGTACACGACAAGATGCTCACGGAAAATATCACGGTGGACATGTAATTTTGATAATTTTTCTCCATTTTCGTTCTGCTACATGACAATTTCTCTGTCATTTTGTCATTTTTCCAGGGGGGTCTCTGTTTGGGGTTGGCCTTTTTGTTGTTTGACAGGGGCAACAGTGTCAATAGTTAGCTTTTAATTAGGTGATTTACCAGATCATCACATGAGGAGGGTGGAATAACTGCTGGTATACAGGTCATGACATTTGCAACAACCTCAGGGCATTCTGTATTGCAGAATAGCCATGGGTGGCTATTCAGCCATCAGTGACATGCTGAGTAAGATCCATATATCCATATATGATCCATATAATTCAGAATATTTAGGAATTCCATGGCTTTTATCCACATGTAGGTTAAAACCACCAATGATAATGCTTTTATCTTGATTACCGTGGATAATAGATAAGAATTCCGCAGAAGTCGGCTAGGAAGAGGGGGCATTGCTTGGGAGGCCTGTATAAAGCTACTGCCACCACAGGAGGCTGACACCTGAGTGTAATGGGCGCGACGCTCAAATTAACAAGAGTCTCCCAACGATAGGTTCGTGCCGGCGAGAGCAGCTGACAGTATAGTTGCGGTCCCACCGCCTACGGGAGTGGGAGGAGCTATATTTTGGGGGGGAGGGGCTATAGTTTGGGGGAGGGGCCTCGTTAAGAGTGGGCTGGTCCGTCAGTGCTGAGCCAGGTTTCGGTTAAAACGCATAGTCCAGTTTGCTCTCCGTAATAAGGTCATTAACGTACCATGCTCAATGTCTCTGGGCTGTTGCTTGTAAGATGTTGTGTAAGATGTGTAAAGCATAGCCCACTGGCTGAGCTTCCACATTTATATCTACAATATTCTGTTGTTTATCAAGATCTGCAGAGAATAAGCAAAGATGTTATCCAAAGACCAGTTTTAGTCTAAACGTTTTCTGTTGAAGGTAAACTATGAAGTTCCTCTATCAGACAGACCTCCCCCCATACAAATAGTGTTGGTCAACACAACCCATATTTTCAGGTCAAAATTGACACATCCCATTTATGTGATTGACATTTGACTTGTCTTAAACATGAACACAATGCAATATTGCTTGATATCTCTTATCAAGTTGTACCAATAGTTATCAACCAATTTGCGCCAACCAATCCTATCAAAAGGGACTAAAGACACACTTCTCACTTGGTTGTCAACAGTAGTTCAAACCAGTCTGTAAAGAGAGGAACCTTGGTGAAACAAAAGCCATCTATTGTGTGGACCAGTCAACCTCACTCCTTTGCTGTCTAGCCAGTAACCAGCGAGCAAGAAGTCCATTAGCTAATTGGCAACTCGACTCATTCCCCGAAGCCTAAGATAATTGAACATGAGCCAATCGCGGCGTAAAAAAGATTTACATCCACAAAAGGTTTGCTCTCTGTATCCGGTACAATATTGGTCATGCCTGTGAAGCTATCAGACTGTGTCTGTCTAGTAGACACTTCAGTCAGTGATGATCATATCGTCTGACGGCCAGGTAAAAGTGATGTCAGTCAGACGTGACATGCGCATGTGACACAGTGTTTACATATCTAATCAAATCAAATCAAATTTATTTGTGTAGCACATTTATAAACAGCCACCGCTGCGAACAAGTGCTGAACAGATTCAAAGAATACAGAGTTACAAGAGTTTACACACGTACTGATAATGTAATGCATACACACGTGCACTGGAAAAAAAACGAAAAACAGTACTCTATATAACATTGACATCTATATCTATATCTGATTGAATATACCGTGCTGCATACTAAACACTGGGGTCTAAAGTAAAGCATTCCACTAGTTCCACTTTCCTTGTGTAATGACACAAGACGGAACATGTCTGACGAGGGGTGAGGAGAGGATGTCACTGCGGTGTTTACTTGATTACTCCGGCTCTCCGCAAAATCCCCTTCAGGTTGAAGACAATACAATCCCAAGTGAAGTTCTGCAGTAGTTTTGCGCCGCGTGACCCCGCATGAAGAATAGATTTGTTTTTTTTTGCCGCAGTCGAATAACCTCTGACACACACACAGCCTCGCTGTTCAGCCTCCGTCGCCCGTCAGGCAAGCTACAGCTGCAGAAAATCAAAGTGGAGATTCATAGTGAAGACAATATGTGTTAGAGCAGCAGTCTCGCACACACACACGCACGCACGCACGCACGCACGCACGCACGCACGCACGCACGCACGCACACAGACATGCACACACGCACACATTTAAACACACAAACACATGCGTATACACAAACAAATACACACATGGTGTTTGAATGAGTGCTCTTGTGCAGACATCACATGATCACACATTTATTGTACCACAAACTTGCACACACTGACTTGGAACACAGACACACACACACACACACACACACACACACAGGCCAGTACAGGACAGTGCATATCTGATATCAAGACAGGGTCAGTTGCTGTGGAGATGAATAGAATAGAGTGACGCTTATCATCCCCTTCTCTCTGTCTCGCTGTATTTTTCTTATTTTTCTTTTACTTACTTTTTTACTTAATTAATTGCAATAAACTGTGTCATGATTAAATAAGTTTGGAATACACACTTTCTCAGTTACCTTAAATAGATAAATAGTCTTTTTTTTCAATCACCCTCTTGAGTCTCGTAATTTTTTTCACTTTCTTTCTCTCTTATTTATCACTCACATCTCTCTCTCTCTAACTGTTGCTGTCACCATGGCAACGACATGCTGCTGTGGTTCTATATGTGGTTCTGTCTGTGGTTCTGTCTGTGGTCCGAGCTGAACAAAAGTCTATTAGGCTGCTAGTTTGGAGGTTAGGTTTTATTATCTAGTAGGATTACAGAGGGCATTGGAGACACCGAAATGCAGTCTCCCAGCAAGGGCATGGTGACTGTTTCTGCACACAGCACCTGCCGTCCTACAGAAAGTCAGAGTTAATGTCCTGCTAGTCAGGATGAACTTCCTATCCTTCATTGAACTTCCTGTACTACAGAGCGCCAGGATAAACTTCCTGTCCTACAATAAACTTCCTGTCCTATAGAGTGTCAGGATGAACTTCCTGCCCTAAAGAGAACTTCCTGTCCTACAGAGCGTTAGGATGAACTTCCTGTCCTACAATCAACGTCCTGTCCTATAGAGTGTCAGGATGAACTTCCTGTCCTACAGAGAACCTCCTGTCCAACCCATACCGTACTGAAACCTGTGCTCATGTTTTGTGTCACCTAAAACATACTGTATGTGTGGAGCTAGTGATACTACAGACCTTTCATTGGTTAATCACAATCGTTGGAAATCTTCCTGGTTCACAACCCTGGTTCACAAAATAAAACTATCCGAAAATATCCATCCGTATAGACGAACATAAAATTTGAGGGCTCTCTTAAATGTTCGCCGATTGTCGCCCATGCATGTTGACGAACGTTATCTGTGCATGGTTTGTCTTCAGCATGATGTTTTGCTCACAGTGTGGCTTTTTCGCTCATTGACCTGCGCTGCTAGTGAAAATGATAATAAACTAAATATGAACGGTTAAAAAAGAGTAGTAGCAGTAGGCAGTAGGCAGTAGTCACAGATCCACTCCTCCACTTTCAGGAGTCTGGGTCGGGTACGGGTCCCCCCCCCCCCCCACCACCACCACCACCTCCTCTTTGCCTCCCTCTGTGATCAGCGAAGGTCAGTGCCTATTGATTATAGCCCGGGTCGTGTATGAAGGCTTTTTATAACCCGAGACGCAGACAAATCTGTCTCCCTTCCTAGCCGTCAGTCTAACTGCCTTTGCTGTCTGTCATCTGTCTTAACTGGAGATCGATGGATGTGTCTTACTCCAAAAGTTCCCCCAACTTCTTCCTGCAGAGGACTGGCAAAATGACGCAAAATTAGATGATCCGTAACATCACACACGCTGATGGAGTATACATGATTGTGGTTTTTGTTTTCCAACGTTTGCCATCGAGACAACCCTCAAGTGCCCTCTTCAACCCTCTGTTCTTTTTGCGTACTTTCTGGCCGGGCCTGTCTGCCAAACTGGTCTGCTTGGCTTGGCTTCCTTACGCCCATCTCTCTCTCTCTGTGTCTCTGCCTGCCTGCCTGTCAGTCTGCCTCTCTGTCTGTCTGGGTGGGTGTCGGTCGGCCTCGTTGTCTGTATTCAATATGTAGTCAAATAGTTCTCCGGGGTCAAATCATGCGTTTTGTTTGGATGCAGGGACAGGAAGGCTGTGTGTGTGTGTGTGTGTGTAGGTGTGGTTGTGTGCGTGTGTTACTGTTGTGATACCCCTCCTCCCTCACTGCTAGTTTTTTTCAGCGATCAATATTCTGCAGTGCTCCATAGCCTTCGCTGATTATCTGCAGTGTGTGTGTGTGTATGTGTGTGTATGTGTGTGTGTGCGTGTGTGTGTGTGTGAGAGAGAGAGAGAGAGAGAGATCAGGCTTGTCCCTGCTGCCTCACCTCTTATCAATATCCTCACCTCTGTTCCCCTGTTTGTTTTATTCTCCGAGTTGCGTTGAGGAACGATGTCTGTCCTGTTGTCCGGTGCGGCTCGTCCTCCAGGTCTCCGGCGGTTGCTTACGAATGCTTGGCTCCAGGCAGGAACACGGGCCCTTATGTGGGTGCTATACTGGCTGTATGGCTGTGGTGAAGGGGGGCACGGGGTGGTGGTCGGGGTCGGGCGTACATCGATTACGTTACTTGCCCACCGCGCCCACCGTCTTTAAAAAATATATATATAAATAAAAACCCATTTAGTTCATTTTCGTATCAGCGCCCACGTTCGTCAAATGAAAAAAACCCTAACTGTAGTGTCAGTCGTCTGAAGTATTGATAACATGCTTAGTATTTTACAAATTAAACTGAAAGTGTCGCTGACGGCTCCAGCGAGTAGCAGCCGACAAAATACCAACGAAGCAACCTTTTAAGCATTGGTTTTGTTCAAAGTAAGGAGAAGAGCTAAAGATCTAACGTTAAAGACCCAAGTCAGCGGCGCCACGCTCTACAGATATCGAGCGCCATCGACGAATATGTTTGTAAAGTGTTCAGTGTAAATCGGCAACACTGGTGTTGTCACGAGTTTATTAACCGGCGGGGAACATTTCGTCACCGTGGCGTCCCTAGTGGCGGTGCTGCTCATGTTCTTCTTCGGTGGTCCACCCACAGCCGCGGCGGGACTCAACGAGGAACTCCCGCCGATCCCAGTGGTGAAACCCTGGGATATACGTGTGGTGCAGACGGACCCGTCGGGATTGATTCCTTATATAGAGAGGCAGAAAAAGAGGGAAAAAAAAGGATTCAAATGAATCAACTTGATTTCTGTGGCCAGGCTCTCTTCATCTGTCGCCATGGAAACCCATAAACATGGGAGGGTTGTGCGAGGGACAGAGGCGGTTATATTTCTAAATACGGATACTGTGCAGGTTTTACGCCGCAATGTTACATGACAGCACATCATAAACATTTTTTTAAAAGTACACTTTCCTCACATTTGACCTCGCTGTGTCATCTTCCGTCTTAAACGGGAAGCTATTACATCAAATTACAAGCCGGTATATGGCCGACGTAGTTCGCAACGGCCTGATAAACGGTTACCGTGGGTGAGACGGGGGGGACATAAAGCCGTAGCAGATGGAGAGGCACGAAGAGACGCACAGTAGACGCGGTCTGAAAGGAGACGAGGGGTGACAGAGGAAGTGGCTGAGGGGGCTGGCGGTGGATGCAATAAGATAATGTGGAGGAGGAGAGAACGAGAGGAAGGAACAGAGCGCACAGAAACTCTCTCCTTCCGCCTGTCCGGTTTCTAACTAGATTACACCGGCAACGCCACATGTTCAGATCCGGGCCGTGCTGCTCTGGGAAGTCACACCCACCCTGTAATGTGATGTAGTTTAATGTATGTCTACGACGACCTATAGAAACACATGTAATGTAATGTGATGTAGTCTAATGCACAACAACCTATAGAAACACATGTAATGTAATGTGATGTAGTCTAATGCACAACAACCTATAGAAACACATGTAATGTAATGTAATCTAATGTATACCTACAACAACCTATAGAAACACATGTAATGTAATCTAATATATGTCTACAGCAACCTATAGAAACACATGTAATGTAATCTAATGTATATCTACAACAACCTATAGAAACACATGTAATGTATGTCTACAACAACCTATAGAAACACATGTAATGTAATCGAATGTATATCTACAACAACCTATAGAAACACATGTAATGTAATCGAATGTATATCTACAACAACCTATAGAAACACGTAAATGTACATGTAATGTAATGTAATGTAGTCTAATGTATGTCTACAGCACCCTATAGAAACACATGTAATGTCGTCCAATGCAGTGTTTCTCAAATGAGGGTACGCGTACCCTTAGGGGTACTTTGAAGGATTCACAGGGAGTCCTTTTTATTGCTCTAATACTGGTTATGAACAAGTGTGAAATAATGCTGCCGTAATGAAATTCCTTGAACCTGAACACCACCTTAATACAATGAAATACAATCAGAATACTACAAGTTTGGTAACTCTTTCCACATATTTGCGCCAGTGTTCATTTTTAGATCAAGTAAGACGCACATACATTATTTATATTCATTTTCATGTTTTTCCCTCCCCCAAATGTTTTGTGCTGGTGAAAGGGGTACTTGGCTCAGAAAATATCTTGGAGCGTGTACGTTAGTACAAATAGTTTGAGAACCACTGGCCTAATGTACAACAACAACCTATAGAAACACATGTAATGTAATGTAGCCTCATGTGTGTCTACAACAACCTATAGAAACACATGTAATGTAATGTAGTCTAATGTGTGTCTACAACAACCTATAGAAACACATGTAATGTAATGTAGTCTAATGTGTGTCTACAACAACCTATAGAAACACATGCACAAATGCATACTTTCACTCCTAATGTGTGTCTACAACAACCTATAGAAACACATGTAATGTAATGTAGTCTAATGTGTGTCTACAACAACCTATAGAAACACATGCACAAAGGCATACTTTCACTCCAAACTGTCCGTATGTTGCGGAGAACACACTGTGCTGTTACTATACACAGTGCGCTCCTTTTTTTTCCTTGAAAAAACATGCA
>OMNR01091947.1:0-11296 GCA_900303205.1 Mora moro
CAAAAACAAAAACAATGGCGGCACGGCACCCGAGGAAAGTGTAGCAATCGATGGAGCAATCAAAACCGTTTTATCTAAAATGGTCGTCGTGACATGGAAGTTCCTCGAAAAAGGCACTTCCATGTCACCAAAATAACGTGACTTGAGTTGGGACGTTCAACTGTTTGGTGGAGACTGGCAAAAACATAGGATTTTACACCTGTGTCTCTAAATAAGTCAAATTTTATTAAGTGACCAAATGGCATAGATTACTATGCTGAAGATCAAATAAGACAAAACGATTTTGGTTTCACTGCCCCTTTAAAATGGCTTATATTTGTCCTTAGTAGTATGTAATAGTATGAACCTGAATTTAATCAGTGTTTCAGCTCTGTTATGAGCAGGAGTGCCACCTAGTGGCTGAAGACGAGCATTTTTCTTTTATCGTGTGCAAGGTGGTAGCTAAAGACCTACTCTTGATAATATTTTTAGTATTAGTGATCTGAATGCCTAGGTCTATGTGGCGTCATTCTGGTCCAGTCTGGAACCTTTTCAAACAACCTCTTCAACTGTTTAATGTGTGGGTAATGCCTGGCTTTTGATGTTGCAACACAATTTTAGTACTTTCAAGTTATTCATATAATCAGTAACTCCTTTACTGGTCCCATAACCTCAAAAGAACTGTCATTTGTATATTGTGCAACCAGGAACCATTTGTTACAACAACAAAAAATACCTACCTGTTTAAACTGCCCATCCAGGAGGTCCTGGAAATTTCCTTTGTATTGTTTCAGCTGGACCTCATCCTCCGGCGTCACTGTGCTGACCGGGACGACGCCCGCGGGGAAGTCCAGCAGGTTGTAGAGAATTGCGGTGCTGGTCGCACCTGCAAGGGGGTGCATGATATATATAAATATATATGAGAGAGAGAGAGAGAGAGAGAGAGAGAGAGAGAGAGAGAGAGAGAGAGAGAGTAGTTCTAACACACAATGTATACACTTGGACAGCGTCTTTGGTAATATATAATACACAAATACTTGGAAGAGGAAAGGTGTGCAGCGTACAGCTGAGCTTGCCAGTGTAGTTGTGGTTGAAGGCTGGTCCAATCACGGGGCACAGCAGCACGTCCAGCTCACACCTCGCCCACTCTTCTGTGGTCTCCTGGATGTATTTCTAGTGAAAGACAAACAGACAGACAAAGAGAGGCAGAGAGAGAGACTGTTTACCCTACGTTGTGCAATATTTAAAAACAGACATTTCAATAATCCCATATTTTTGTATCCCTCAAATAGTGCAAATGACGAGAAGAGGTACATACGGCAATGTCAGCGTTCAATTTCCACTGCTTTTGAACAGACCTATGAAACGGCAGGGGGGGCAACAATCAGAACCACGTACCGTTACAGTTAACATACGTCCCAACGGAGGAGCCAATGTGAAATACAAACACGTCTTTCTCACCCGAGCCCACAGAGACAGTCGAGGAACACAGCCATGCGAGGACACTAAACCCGAAAAAGAAAATAAAATAATGTGAGAAAAAACATTACGTCATTCTAACGGATTCCTACGTTGCAAGATTAAAACAATCGGTGTCTATCGCTAAAATAAACAATAAACCAATAGTTTTAACATCCAACTCCAGTCACAACTGTTGATATTTAGTCTTATATGTGTGACTCTTTTTTTATTTAACACGACGAACAAGACAATTATAGAGACACAGATACATCAGCACACAAATGTTGACAGTTAAGTTATTAGGAACCAACATTTAGAAGTCCCTCAAGGAAATTTGTAATTGCAGTTTCAGATTTTGCTGTAGCACGTCCCAGGTGCATAATACCTGTTGGCTATAGTTAGTAAATTTTGATAATAATGCCAACACAGATATGCATATATTTATGACTTTTTTAAATGCCTCTGTTTTACTTTGAGAAGATAATTATTGTCAGTATAAAACAACCCACTCTGTAATTAAAAGGTATGGGAGTTTGCCTGTTTGCCGGCCTACAGGAACAGCCTTTCTTACATTTCAAATGAGCCGAGCTTCTGGCTAAAACAGCAAAACCTACGTAATGCACATTGCCGGTCTTAACCTGAAACTAGATGTGTTCCTTGCATAACAGAGCATTACTCACCAGAGGTTTTATGAGAACTGAGAGGAGTTTCTTCAGTGCGCAAGGTAATCTGGCCATCTTAACCTGGAAGGAAAGCGAAGGGTCCAACGGACTCCCCTTGCTACAACAAATGAAAACAATGGTAACATTCACAAATACAAATACATATATATATATGGGGTGGTTTGAGTGAACCCAGAGAGAATCATGAACTGTGATTCATAAATATATTATAATCACAATGTTAATCACAATTATTGGCCAGCAAGCTGTTTGTGTAGCCCTACTTTGCATGTCAAACTCACAAATGTTGCAGCAAAGTGGCGACTCCATCAGCAAGCATGGCTTTAAAAATGAGGTCATGCATGGCGTATTCCATCTTCAACGGCTTGAAGGCCACCAACTAGAGACACAAGGAAATACCATATGAAGATAATCAGGAAGAGCAGGAACCAGCATGCAAAGCAGGGGAGGAAATTCAAACACAAACTCGGCCAGCACTAGTAAACTGTAAAAAAGTGTCTGTAAAATCAACACAGTGTAGACTGGCCACTGTAGTAATACACTCATCAAAATCCCCTTCTGAAAGCTTCATCCAATCGTGCAAATGAGTTTCTCTTCGGTAGAATATAAGTGAACGGCAACCGGAATCAAGGCGCCACTCCGTCCCCTTTCAGTTTTTGGTTTCTGGACCAGGCTTCTGTGTCGTGTCCCCACACAGAAGTTCTGCTGTAACATATGAGGACTGCTGGATCTGAGATTAGGTTCGGACTAGCGTGTCACTCTTACAGTGTGTCCCGCACGCTCCAGCAGAGCTTTGACCTCTCTGACGCCCCGCACCATGCTGGGAGAGGAATGTTGGTAGCCGTCGTTCTCGTAATAGCCGATTCTCAGCGGCTTGGAGCTCTGATACACCTATGGATAAAGAAATACACACAAAGAGCGTGTGTAATCAATGCAAAAACAAAAACACAAGGAACCCTTTTTTTAAAATGTTTACAGTAGTATCTGCAGTTTAAAGTAATCAGCCTTCGGGAATACCTTAGGCGAAAAAAATAACAACAGTAAAGTGCACAGGATGGGTAAAATAAATGGACTACAAAATAGAAGGCATAAAAAAATAATAATAATGAGAAAAATGAATAAAAACAAGCAAAAGCACCATTCAAATGTAATCTTGCAAGCTTTCAAATCTTTTTTAAAAACTGCTGAATGCGCAAGGCTCAGCCACTCTTAGTCTCAACTCTAGTGACTGACGGCTCCATAAAGACCAATATGAAGTTTCATATAGGAATACAATTGTACAGTTGTAATGAATGTGCTCCCCTCGCTTGGTAGCTAAATAGCACTGAAATAATGTTGCCCTAAACATTTTTCAACAAATTCTTTTTAAACACCAAAACACACAAACCTGTTTTTGTGACTACAGCCACTTTTTTGGCAAGCCGCTAAACAAGTCAAGTCAATTCAAGTCAAGTCAATTTTATTTGTATAGCCCTTAATCACAGTTGCAGTCTCAAAGGGCTTTACAGGCCGTGTACGAATGACGAATGACCAACTATCGTGCTGCACTGTGCATGTGGACGAACTGTAGAGGCGGTAGACCTCTCACCTCTGTGTTAAATGGGATGGGTGGGACAGTAGGGTCCAGGGTGAACATGTGATCGGAGAGCAGGGCCTGCATGCATAGTGCCAGGCTGTCAACATCTCTTGCCAGGGGTCCCACACAGGATGTCACTAGGAGGAGACACAAGAGAAACGTTGTTCTGTACCTAATGTGATTAAGATATTTTTTTTAAAAAGCTGAACAAACACTTGATCAAAATCAAAAGCACGACCGCATCTACCCAGCTGTGGCGGATGACTTGATTGGTGAATTGACGCACCACCCCTCAGTTTCAGGTCACAGCGAACCTAGCTTAGCTTGGACTCTAATAAACATTGAAATCGCTGTGTAATTGCTCTACCTTTGAAAAGTTTGTTGCACTCCAATAGTATACAGTATATCTATTATCCGTAGATGTTGTAGATGTTGTAGATGATTGATAAATCAGCCTCTAGTGTACATTTGGTGTAATGACACGTCGCGTAGGTCGTGCAGACTGTATACATTGAAAACTGTTTACAACACTTTTGCGTGGGGGGTACGGAGTCGGACAAACTGTGCAGAAGCGTGTTGAGGCCTTAAGTCACATGGGTTGAACCAGTAGTAGGTATCTGTGGACATAAAGAAGTACCCATGTGACATTGGTGCATTTCAAGAAGATTATTCCATACCTGAAGTTTGTCCTTTGGTGCAGCTGGAGAGACCTTTCGAACTGAACGAAGACAAACAAAAAACACAACACCTATCAAACATGCTTTTTAACCACCAGTGATTTCATTGTCCAAAGCAAGTAGCAACTTACAGTGAATGCATACTGAGCAGGCTCAAGAAAGCCAGTGGTTATTGGGAATCGAACCCAGTAATAAAAACACCTAACTACACAACTTGCCTCAGTCTTTTGCCCGTGGGCTTGAGCCCGCAGACACCAGAGAAGGAGGACGGTATACGTATACTGCCCCCAATATCTGTGCCTATGCCCAGCAGAGACCCTCCTCCAGTGATGAGGGCCCCCTCCCCACCCGAAGAGCCGCCGGGGGTTTTCTTAGGGTTGTGGGGGTTCAAACTCGTCCCATAGATGGGGTTGCTGCACTCGAAACTGCAACCACGGTGAGAAAACGCATGTGAGTGACATAATGTGAGTGGGCTGGAGCCCGGTTAGGCGAGTATTTTTTTTTTTACAGGCATTACAATATGTTTATCTAGCACATGAGGCGTGTGCAAACATACTTTAAGAGGCTTTGAGGCACATTGGTTTTCACGAAAGGAATGGCTCCTTGTCTCTTCAACACCTTAACAATGACACTGTCCTCCAGAGCCGGCTGATTCAACATGCCAGGCATCCCACAGGACGAGTCATGGCCCTGGGTATGAGAACAGGAATGTGACAACTGACACTAAACAATAGCTAAATGCTTATTCATTCCTTTTATGACCTTTGACAAGTTGCAACCACAGACTGCATACAACACACCCAAAAGCTTTCTTACAGTCTGCATTATAGGATAATGTTTGTACTTTTGTGGGGCAGGGATTCTGTTTTTGTAAATGTAATTTGTCTTTGTATTAAATGAACTTCACTTGAATTCAAGTCTATGAAGTAGGCCTAACCAAGTCAGTCAAATAAAAGGATCCAAACCAAGCATTCTCAAATGTCGTAGTTTTGGCACCAATCTATTTAAGAGCAATGGCTTTGGCAAATTACCTTGCATCCTACATTGTCCTTGATGCTTACAGGAATCCCATACAGCAGTCCGTCCTTATAAGAGTCTATAGATTTCAAGTGGTCCAAACTCTCCATCATTACACCTGTACAGCAGTTATGTCTTTGATTGGCTTCTAGTGCCTGTGGGGAAAGCAACAGGACCAGACATTTAATTTGAAATGAAAAGATACAATGTACAAGCAGCTGTCATATTATAAATGACAAACACATTTGACCTTAGGAAGTTCCACAGGAGGCCTAATTATTTGCACTGTGAAATCTATCAATAACATTTTATTTATTTACTTTTATTTGTTTATTTACTCTTATGTTATGTTATGTTACTCTTTATGTCAAAGTGGTCCTTGTGGGCTAGTTGTAAAGACGTTTGAATATTTTCACCTTTCTCAAATAAGAGAAAAACACATCTTCTGGGACCAAGGTACCCTCCTTCAGCCTCTGCGTCAGCTGACGTGCAGACAGTGAATGAATGAGAGAATCGTCTGCACCGGGACGCTGAAAAACACGTTAAAACACGGTGACGACGCGGACATTTCTAACAGCGCCACAGTTAGTCCGCAGTAACGGTGACCTTACCGAAGCAGTGTATTCGCGCACAACTTGCTCCGCCCGGAGCAGATCGGCTTCTCGCCGACGCCGTGCCTTCAGAATTGCGCGTTTCGCCCGCGCATGATGGACCCACTTCACAAGCAACACTATCGATCCGGTGCCGACCACAGTGGAAATCACGACGCTCAGCCAATGTGCCTTCACATCGAAAACATATTGCACTGTACTCTCCATTGCTGCCCTACACAACCCCCCGTTTGCTCTACAAGCTACAGACTAAAGGCAACGCACTGCGTGTGCTAGCCGGCTTGACTCACTGTACGCCCACGGCACGCCTGCCAGTTTAACGGTCTAACCATCGGATTGGTTGAATAGCACTCTGGCTGGACGCCATACTATTGGGTGGAGCCAACCGTTTAATATTGCTCTGCACGTTTAAGGCGTACTTACGGTAAACCGTGTCGCGGTGGACGTACCAAAACAAAACTCGCAACAACGTATCTTCTTTTTTTTTTTACTGTGGTCAGTTTTTAACTTTGAAAGCAATTCATTTTAATGTTCAAGTTTAATGTTTGTTAACTTGAGCACGACTTGTCGCTGTGAGATTGATGATTGAACAGATGTTATAAATGGACGCAGTTCGTGCTCTCTGCAGAACACCTAAATTAATGACTATAGTGGAAGCTATAAGTTATAAGCTATAAGCTATAAGTCTGTTATTCACTTATATAGGCCTCGTGATCATTGAGTTGAAATATAATGCATAGATAATGCATGGTGCCAGCAGTGGGGTAGAAGTAGTAAGCATTGTTTTGAGTCTTTTCCACTTCCACTTGATCATGTTTTTCTGTCCATGCAAATTCATTCACCATAGGAGGTCTTACTTCCTATGGTGAATGAATTTGCATGAATTTGCAACCGTTTTGACTGTTAAGTTGGGGATCCATCAGTCCATTTTTTCCCCCTGACACTAGCACTTTGGTCAGTCGCTCGTTGTGTTCTTGCATTGTAGACCCCGGACGACCACGCCATCCACATAGACCCGCACTCCTTCTAAACCATGATGAAACACCCTGGATGCAGATGCAATAGGCTGCCAAAAGGTATTCTGAGGTAACAGTACCCATTTACCTACGCGTAAATAGATGACTAGGGCGATAAACATGAGCGCTGATCACGTTTCCTGGACGCACTGCCCCTATTGTCTGCACTGCAGAAAAGGTGTAGGTAATAATTAACTTTCATAAATACAGATAAGATACAGATAAGCAAAGCCATTTACTATGTAGCTAAAAGGCCTACTTAAAATAAATGTCACGCATTAAGTTGACTCAAATTGCCTCAGAAGTGTAGTTGGCGTCCTATAGTCCAAACTAAACAATGGCCTTCGTAAAGTGACCACGATAGTTTAACACAAACAGACGAGTGTAGGCTACAGCACACTGATTCATATTTAACATAGCTAGGTGATTGTGTAGGCTACATTTCCAAGGATATTGCACAGTACCTACGTTTCTACTTTAATTAAATGAAACACACATTCAATACTTAATTTACAATGTATTCACACAATCAAATACAATATGCACGTAAGAACATAAAGCTCGGGTCTTTCGATTACAGTAGACTATCGGCATCTGCCAAACCCGCCGAGATCTTCAAATGGACTTCATTTGACGGAATGGAAGAGTTTGTGCGCCACCTAGAGGAAATGGAAAACAGGGCAATATTATAATATTGCCATAAAAAACTAAATACAAACTAAATACAACTATTCAAATGCATTGAATAGTTATTGTTATGGTACTAGCTTGCAGCTGTAAGGAACCACCACAGCTAAATCTACAAGCATTCAAGTTCTAGAGCTCTCAACAACTAAACTAAATATGTTTGAATATGACAAAATACCCATGCCGTATAAGAACATTTAATATAACCGCTACATTGGTTCTCTGCTATGTTTTGCTTACCTCCCCTTTCAAGGTCATACAGCACAAGCGGTTTACAAACATGTGTTGTCAATAATCATTCAATGTCATTCAATGATATTGCTTTGTGAGAATAGGAGGTAGATAAGACACATTTATGATATTTTATATTTGTTATGATTTTTTTTAATTTTTAAGATGACCTGAAATTGAATTCAGAGCAGATGGCTGAGGTGATAGAGGAGAGTATAAGGATCCTAGAGTTTAGTCATAAACATAGTTTGGCCAACCATGTGAGGATCAGTCATGAACAGAGATCATATTGGTTGTCATAACTACAGCCGGGACAACGTTTAGGTCCATGGAAAGCACAATTTATGCAATATGCATTTGCAATAAATATTGTGATGTTGTGAAGTGAGGTCAAAAAAATAAGGAAGGGATAAGGATAAGGATAAGGAATAAGGAATAAGGAATGCCAGACATACACAATGGTCCCGTGCATGGAGGAAATCGAAGAGCTCCTCGGTGCAGTCCTCCTCAGTTGCAGACCGAGAGCCAACTCTGGTCTCGCACTGCTCCAAGCGCTCCTTAGTGTGGACACAATGCTCTACATCCTCACACTTTTGCCGCATTGTTTCAAGGGGATCCTAAAACACAACATTGGTCTTTCAGCCCACCGGGGGTTTTTTTTTATTTTGCAATGAATAAGCTGAGAATTGATAATCGTTCAGTGGATGTAGGACTTATTTCATGTATAACTATCTACAATTGTTATTATATATTCATATTAAGATGTGTATATAGGACGTGTATATACTTTCAATAAAAAAAACCTCATAACTATCATCACTTTTACAAGATTACTAGATAAGACAAAAGAAAAAGACAAAACATACCACCATGTCCTCCTCCTCTTCCTCCTCCTAGGAGAAGTCAAATTAAAAAAAGGTTCAGTCATCCATCTCTGATCAGCTGATCAGCCTCTGCTGCTCAGCGATGACGCAAGCAGCGACTTCACCACCATCACAGACACAGGCCTCGTATAACGTTGCTTTATTCTAAAGCATAAATAGCGTATGGCACACCAAGCAACAAATACATACACACAAAATAGCCCGTTTTACCATAGCTAGCTACCGTAAGCTAACTGCGATTTGAATGGCCAACCCAGATGGGCTGAACAACCTAGCCACAAAACAAATGGGACCTGACACAATAACACGTGTAGAATACTTACCTCATCTGGTTCGCCGTTCATGATCATTTTGTCCTCGACAACCATTATTTCAATACTCTTAACCTGATATAAACAGCTGATGAATCCGTGGAGGACACAGTACAGGTCACTGCTCGGCTCAGGCGTCTCGTCACGACACTTCTTCGTGCCGTGGTTATTACAGTTGGGGGGGGGGGGTGTATTACCGCCATCTACTGGACTGGAGTGGAAGTGCGTTGACCTTTATGATGTTGACAGACACGGACACAACTAGATTGTCGTCATTAATCCTGTTTCATTCAACTAAAATGTCACTAAAAGGTGTTTGTTGCAGCTAACCACCTACCATAACCACGCACTGCAGTGTAGTAGTTTACTGAATGCCCTGTTCCTCTTCCTATTTAACTTTTCCCCCCTCTCTGAGACTTAAAATAAAGGGACATATTTACATTTAGCCTATTCTTATCAAGGCAAATGTAGTACTGTAGTAAAATATTGGGCAGTAGGCCTACATGTCCAATGGTTTACTATGATGTGTTTTAAGCTTTGGTAAACCAGCCAAAAACAAGCCAAAGTAGGCTACTCAAATAGGGAATTGTTCTGTTGATAGCCCATTGTTTATGCTTGGTCGTGCCTGCTTGCAGTTTTAAGTCGATAGATAGACCTCCGTGTAGCGAGGTCGTGTCACAGCCTATCAGATAGACACAAGACTAATTACCAACTGTTTCAAAATTAATATTCATCAGCACTAGGACCTTTGTCATTTCAAAATCTATTAATATACATAAGCAGGGATTGTCCCCGGGAAGTGGGGACTGTCGCCGGAAGACGGGGACGTCTGGTCACCCTAACACCCAAACAATCTGTAGTCCTGTATGCGTTTCTATCTATTTCAAATCTCTGTCAATCTAGAGTCCCCATCGATTGTTACCACTTATTATTGTGTTCACTGAAGTGGTTTTTATTTGGATGGATGGTCTGATTTTATATATTGTATATAAAAAAACACTCAATAGAAAGTAAAACAATAGGCCTAATGCTAGACTGATTCTTCAAGATGACACATTTTCATATCAAGTTTCATATCAATTCACAACATTAATTAAGTGATTGTAAAAAACAAAAATACATGTAACAGTAAGTCGTACCCTAATTGTAATTTATTGAGCACCAAAAGCATTGTTAATGCAAAACAAAGTCTGCTTTCCTCAGAATTCTGTGTAATAACATACGGCATCAGGAGTTATCAAATAAGATATAAAAAAAAAAAAAAAACAGCTATTATTCACATTTGTTCATTCCAGCCAGGTCCAGCACTGTCTGGAGGGACAGTCTGGTGGCACGAGAGAGTCTAGAACTCTACATATCCGCATTCATCTCCCCTTCTTCGGTGCACAATGGATTTTGTAGCCCACTCTGTAAGCCTGTACGTACACACGGGCCTGGTTTATCCTGAAAGGAGAGCCACGGGTAGAGAGAACGTGTGAGGGAATGCTTGGTAATATGGTATTTGGTTCAAGTAGCACCCGCACCTTTTCTATTGGGTTATTTCTTTAATCACACAACTACAACTCCAAGTTAAGATGAGATAAGTTAAACTAAATGGTAGGGATGTGTGTCTCTTCTTTCAAGCACGATTCGATACGCATCTCGACATGTGGGCTTCCTTTTAGTTTGAATGTGTGTGTGATCATCACCGGTGACAACGCATAGAGACTGCAATGTATGTGTATGTGATCATCACCGGAGGCAACGCATAGAGACTGCAATGTAGGTGTATGTTATCAGCACCTGTATTTAGTGCAGATTTGGACCCCCAGGGGCCCGCAGCGGTCCACGTAACTCTCTCTGAAGCCCTTCCTCACGGCACGCGCCATGCTGACCACTGTCGTTACCACAGGACACGTCCTAGAAACACACACACACACACACACAACATGAGGATGTACGAAGACATGATATATAAAGGACTTGAGTATGGCAGTGCGTAGGCGGCAGCAGCAGCAGCAGCAGTAGCAGCAGGGCCTCTGGGACCGTGGACGTGGGGCTCTGACTCACAGCTTCTCACAGCGCAGGCCCGCAGTCCCTTCTGGGCACGTGCAGGTGTTGTGGGGGCTACAGGTGGCGCCATGCTGACAGGGGGGCACACAGGGCGTGGTCACCGCTACAGAA
>OMNR01091949.1:0-11763 GCA_900303205.1 Mora moro
CACACTACACAAACACAATATACATTACACACAAATACACTACACACACACAATATATACATTACACACAAACACACTACACACACACAATATACATTACACACACACACAGTACACACACAATATACATTACGCACAAACACACTACACACACACACAATATACATTACACACAAACACACTACAAAAACACAATATACATTACACACAAATACACTACACACACACACAATGTACATTACACACAAACACATTACATACACACAATATACATTACACACAAACAAACTATACATTACAACCAAACACACGACACACACACAATATACATTACACACAAACACACTACATACACACAATATACATTACACACAAACACACTACACACACACAAAATACATTACATAGACACCCACACACACACACTCACACACACACACACACACACACACACACACACACACACACACACACACACACACACACACACACACCTTAGATGACACTTAACACATAAGTCTTGTTGTGTGATTGACCAAAATAAAGTGTTGTTTTTGGAAATTAAATTGACTTTCCTCCCCCCTTTTTCATAGGAAAGCTAGTTATTTGGAGAATTCTTTTGTTCATCATTAGCCTCTCATGATCTTACAATATATTTGCCTGTTCTGTTCATCATAAGCAATGAAATAGATAGATAAATTGTGCCTATTTTAAACTAAAAAACGAAGTGTACATTGTAAGTTAAATGTGGTCTAAGGTACATAAAATATCAAAGTATGTGTATGTATATATATATATATTATGGTTAGATGCATAGTAAGTTAGTCAGCAGAGAAATCATTTTACTGGATGATAATTTGTGTTTTTTTCAGTGCTTGTTAATCCAATAAAACAGGAGGGTTAAGACGCCTGCTGCTGTTGGAAAATAATTAGCTGTACAAGACAGTTGGGCAGTGTTTCACATGAAACACATTCAGCTGTGTTGAGAAGAAACCTGTAGTTCGTGGAACCAGGCACCTGAAAGAGGAACAATGGCCTGTGTTGAAAAGAAGCCATTGTCCTGTGTGTGCAAAACGGTCTGTTCCACATCACCTTGTTTAGGTAGAACAAACACTTTGTGTTTCGTAGGGCGACGTTTGATTTGAATTCAAGAACATCGGTCTGCATGCGTCACAGGTGAGACCATTAGCTCCAATATCAAATGAAACTGCTGGATTTTCAATGACATTTCAGTTCATCATGCAGGAAAACAAAACTGTTGCCACTCTTTGATCAGAACAAGACAGGAAGCTAAAATAGGCCACCCTCCTTCACTGTCGTGTGGCTTTTGCACCGCCTACAAATGAATCAAATAAACAGCTCACGTTTCAAAAGAAAACCCTTTGCTTCCCCCTCTCTGCTCTTGTCAGTCGAAGCTGTCATTTCATGTCAGGGACCATGTCCAGGGACCACAGACCCAAGCATATAGAGGACGGGAAGAGGACTCATAGAGTCCTCCATTGGTTTATCTATGTGTCTCTTCAAATAGATACAGAGTCAGGCAGTCAGAGGCACCTTCATCCTGCCAGAAATGTTCAGGTTTGAGAACTGTTAACCGCAAACAGAAACAACCTGAGATAACCTAACCACTAGTGCCTCTAGACTGAACTCAATGACTCCAGACCGCTAAGTGCAGAAACCAAGCTGCTGTGAAACGTTTGCTCATGTTTCCCTGCATACACTATGAACTTAGCAGAAGTTGGCTGTTAAAATAGCTTCAATGGTGTTTTTAGCACATGGAGCTGATGCACATGACACTATACTGTAATGGAGGATTTTACAAACTGTAAAAACAGAATTATGTCAAAGTCTCACTGTCTTCGACATAATCACGAGACTTCGACATAAGTATGTTTATTCATCATTTGTTCTTAATTATTGTTCTCATCATACCATTACATATTATGAAGCATATACAAATGTGTATTTTGTAAATGTGTATTCTGACAGTGTTTTGGCCAGCCGCTTAAGCGCGCTCTACGAGTAGTGAACTCACACGTCTTGTGTGCAACGCTGACAAATAACAACCCTTGTTCAGCAGACTGCAAAGCATCACCGGAGCCCTGCTTTAGTTCCTGTCTTACCATGTGACTTCCTTTCAGTCTTTTTTTTGTTTTTTTTTTTGTTCTCGCATTGCCCGGAAAGGTAGTTGATCCATCCTCTGTTCTCAGTGTGCTGAAAGTGGCGAGACGAGACTGACACACGCATCCCCGTCGCTTTTTCAAATCTTTTGTGTTGCCATCGCCAAAGCCGCAGAGGAAGATGCTGAGGAGAAAAGTATCCAATGCCTCAGAGAAGGAAACGGCACAGGTGTCTAAGAGGAAGGTGAGCCAGATGCCAGGCTGTTGTTGTTGTTGATGTTCACGATACTGTTGTTGTTGTTGTTGTTGTTGTTGTTGTTGTTGTTGTTTTTGGGGGGAATGTGACATCGTTTGTGTCAAACAGTTTATTATCTTGAGACCACTGAGTAATTATGTGATCATGTGGCACATTGCCTGTGCAATGTGCTTTATGTCTCCAAGTGTCTCCAGTGCCTAAACGTGCTTCATTTCAGGAGAGGCATTAGGAGAAGAAAACTCAGACAAGAATATATGTGACTTAAGTGAAGAGATGTTCTGGCTGAACACAACGTTTAAAACGGTTAAGTTCCTCTAATGAGCCAAGCTGCAGATGTTTGAGTCATAGTGGTCTGTGGCTTTGCTTGCCTCTTGTTTCTGGCCGGCAACGCATGACGCCTCCTACATGCCCCACACCAGATCCGCACTTTAGATACCTCAATCATTTGTTTTGTGGTCTGATCCAGGCTTTAACGTGGTTCTTCTTCAACCACATAACCAGAACAGAAATGTCAGGGGGAACTTCACTCTTTATGCACATTCATACATATGTTTGGTTATGAAGAACGGAGGTTTAGGGATGTTTGTTTAGCACTGTGATCGCGCTGAGAGATACGTGCTTTTAGGAAGCAGAACTGTAGAACCAAAAAAGTATGTTTTTCTCTTAAAGAATACTACGAAATACAATTCAGTTACGTATAGCCGATTTCAATGCTGGGCACAAACACACACACACACACACACACACACACACACATCTATAGCCAAGGTTATCTAACAAGGTTAACGTAGACGTCTGCCCTCATTGGTGGGTGACAGTTGCTCAAGCTGCGCCTGTTTCCTGTGGTGTGAACCAAGACACAAGATGGGTGGCTTGAGATAAGCTGATGTACTGTACAGTAGCCCAGGGCCACACAGAACACACACACACACACACACACAGATCTGTAACTTCCAGAACAGTAACAACAGTTACAAACCGCTCCAAGTAAGAGCACCGGTGCTCTTACTTGGAGCGCTTGGGCCTTAATGTTACAGGATGTGACGCCAGTGGCATTAGGCAATACAAGGAACGTATTGCCGAAAGAAATGACAAACTTTACTTACTCAATAATGAAACGTTGGCTTTGACTCAAGATATCTGTTGAAGGCAATCAAGTTCTAGTCACTCTTGCTCAATGAGGGAGACCATTACTAGTATTACTCAGTTTTTTGTACTTGTACTTTTCCCCGGCTGGGATTAAATAACGTACATCTTATTTTACACGAGAGTATTGTACACGGTTTTATTGGAGTATAATTAAAGAAAAATGAAACATGCCAGATACCAGATATCAGTTGTATTTCTGATATAATTATAGTTACGCTGCATCTGTTGAGCTCCACTACCCACCAACAATCCAGCTGCCAATAAGAAAATAATTCTCTTTTAATTACCGTTGCTGATAAGCAGCTCAGGAAATGAGATATCCTCGAAGAGTTTCTACTCCACGCACTAGTAGCTCACAGTAACACGTCTTGTGCCACACGACGTGTGTGGTCGTAGATGATTTGTGATGACGTTTCAGTTCCAAATAACGAAAAACAAGAAGTTTATTTTGATGTGGAGTGTTCTTCTGTGTGACGGTAGCTAAATGCAATGCATCACAATGTCTCCCCAGATCAGCCTGCAAAGGTCCAGCAGCTTCAAGGACTTCATGAAGCCCAAGTCTCCTGTTGTGGCAAAGGAGCTCATCTGGAATGAAGACGTGAGTTCACTCGCTCACTCACATATACCCTCACTCTCTCACTCACTCACTGACATATACACGCGCTCACTCACATATACACTCACTCACTCACTCACATATACACTCACTCACTCACTCACTCACTGACATATACACTCACTCTCTCACTCACTTACATATACACTCACTCACTCACTCACATATACACTCGCTCACTCACATATACCCTCACTCACTCACATATACACCCACCCTCTCACGCACTCACCCAACCACTCACTCAATCAGATATACACTCACTCAGCCACTCACTCCCTCACTCACTCACCCACTCTCTCTCACACTCGCAGAAGCACGTATCTGAAAGACTATGCCTGTTCCTGTAACACAGACGTGTTAAATGTTGTTCCTGCTGCTGGGTTCCTGGAACTTGGTTCCTGCTGTGAACTCACTGCAACACCCCCCAGTGGAGATGTCACAGAGTTGTATTCAAATGAAATGTCACAGAACCTTGTGCCCGTAGGCAAATGAAAGCATGATTGACTGCAATTAAAATTGTAATTGTGTGTTTGGGGAGATTCGAAAAGCGTACAACGATGATCAAACATCATCATCCTTAAAGGTTGTGCTCTGTTGATCGTATTCGTCAACACCTGACACATCATGCGGTGAGAGAGTCATGTTGAATGCTTTGATCGCGGCGAAAGCCACACATGAAATTCGAGAGAACAAAACTAATGCTGAGGATGATGATGTTGCACATGCATTGAGCCATTATGCTCCTGCACTCAGACAGGATGTCCTGTCTAACCAAGCAGAGAACCTCTGTCTCAGAGGAGCACAGGTTAGCAGACAGCCTCTCGCAGTGCCAGAGATTATTGCCTCATAAAAACTGGCAGCAGCTCTGTTAGCTTTCATTCAGGTCCATCGGGTCCATCGGGTCCATCAGGTCCATCAGGTCCACAGTGTCTTTTTTATACAGCCTGCAATCTCTGATGATGCTGGTCATGTGTATGTGCGTACGTATGTACATATATATGTATGCACGTACATTTGTCTAGTGTGTGTGTGTGTGTGTGTGTGTGTGTGTGTGCGTGCGTGCGTGTGCGCGCGCGCGCGTGTGTGTGTGTGTGTGTGTGTGTGCACATGCGGATGTGTGCTCAAGCATGAGTGTGGGTGTATAGAAGTGGTGTATGCGTGTGTGTGTGTGTGTGTATGTGTGCGTGTGTGTATGTGTGTGTGTGTGTGTGAGGGTTGATTTGTTATGGAAAGTGAATGACTTATCACCTTTGTTACTAACGTGTAACTGTCGTCAATGAACGTTATTATCAGCACACATGACATCGATATCAGATGTGGCTGAGATAAGACGTCGTTGAATCCTGTTAAGCAATTTGCAACCGGCACGTTTGAAACCGTTTGACACCGTGTGTAACAGCGACCCCTACCGTCCCTTCGCATTGCAGGCGTATGTTGCGGTGGATGAGGTGGCGAAAAGTAGCAGCAAGCACGGAAAGTCATGGCGCAACGTCATCACCCGCACCATGACCCGCAAGTCATCCAAGATGGTGCAGAAGGCTCTGGCTGAGGAGGGGGTGAGAGCCACGATAGACCTTCCAATGACCTTCCTCCTTCAAAATATGAATAGTCTATGTTCTGTCTCAAACAGTGTAGCTCGTATGTATTCATATATTTCAGGCATTTCCTTTAAAAATGGAAATATATCTGTTGAAATACATGAATACGTATGAGCCACGCTGTATAACTTTTAATAGGTGAGGTAGCATAGAGACGAAAGTTCCTACAAAAGTCATGCAGCCGGTTGAATTACCATATACGTCCTCAACTCAACTGTTGAGCTGCATAAGCCATCACAAAAAGAGTTAAAGTGCTGCCACCTGGTGGTCACACGGTACAAACAAAGACTGTGAGTTAAATATTTCAATTCAGAACACCTGGCTAGTATAGGGCATAATTCAAAGAAGTTATTTAAATACGTTTAAAAAAAAAACATTAAAATACAAATTCAATTCAAGGCCAAACTTGGTGCAAACTTGAGGATCTAAAAGTATCCACCATTAGGCTACTACATTACCCAAGTACCCAAAAGCAAGACATAAGAGTACTTACATAGAGATCTAGTCTAGTAATGGTAGTGATAGTAGTAGTAGTAGAAGTAGTAGTAGGAGTACAAATATGTGCGATTACAGTTTTACACATACTTTAAACATACTGGAACCCCAAATCCTGAACTTTTCCATCTTTCTCCAAGGCCGAGAGCAGCGAGGACAGCTCCATATCTCCCCTGTCTGACTGGCTTGCCGATCTGAATGCTGTTGGGAAGAGGACTTCGGTCTGTTCCTCGGGATCCGAAGACGCCATGTCAGGCCCTCCTTCCAGACAGCACTCTGGAGGTAAATCACGCCCTAGCAGACACTTTGATCCAATGTGACTCACTGTGAGTCAGATGCATGCCATTAAAGGGGAACATTTCAACTGGCTTTGTATTATTTCCATGTGGGTAGTATATGCAAATGAACAATGGTTACCAATGGTTACCAATGGTTACCAGCGCAGATTTTGCATCTGTGCCCCGGAGACACAGAGAGCATCGGCAACAACTGCAGGCGTTTTTCACACTATATCCCTAATGCGGATATATAGAGATAAGGTTGAAAATCGGCAAAGTTATTCTTTAAGGAGAAGGTAGGGGTAAAAAACTAGGTATAGTGAACTCCTGCTAATGAGCGTTTCTGCAGTATTATAATACAGCGTTGGGTGTGTTTCTGTCTGTGTTTCTCAGGTAGCGACAGACAGAGTCTGGACAGTGGCTATGGCCAAAGAGACAGCATGAGACTGGAGGAGCATGCGGTCCCCTACATGGGACCCTTCTGTGGTCGCGCCGTGGTCCACACTGACTTCACCCCCAGCCCTTATGACACAGAGTCACTCAAACTGCAAGTAAGGCCTCCCTGAGGAGCAGTACCTCCTCCTCCTCCTCCTCTGTTCAAAGCAATGGAATCTGGGAATGATTCAATGGCCCCATATTACGGTCACCGTGCTAAAAATAAATGGGTCAATACCGTCTGCTTCTCTGGGCTAATGAGTAGCCTAAACCTCCAAAGGCGACCCATAGAGGGTCCGGACGTTCCAGGGTGATTCGGTGGGGGCAATACGGCCCCTTGGGCAGAGTGCTAAATGACATTATAGTAGAAGGGCTATCAAGTGATTGTGAGAGGTGATCAAAGATCAAACATCAAAGTCATTAGCCATGGTTGTATAGCGTAGACATAGTCCATACATACGTCGGTGAGTTAGCCACAGGGCTGGGTTTGGATTTGTTAAGGCGCCGTACATCATCATCCCTACATGAATCACCCCCTTACCATAGCTCCTACTGACCATCCCAGTGCAGGACTCCAAGGGGGTGTTACCATGTCTGTGCCATCATCCTGAAGACCTGAGTGCTCTAGCTTCACTAAAAAAAAAAAACACTCTCCCACACAGAAAGGTGACATCATCCACATCATCGAGAAGCCCACCATGGGCATATGGACGGGGAAGTTGAACAGCAAGGTGGGCTCCTTTAAGTTCATCTACGTCAACATCCTGCCTGAGGAGAGCCCGCCGGTGCAGAGGAAGAGTACCCGGAGCAAGACGGGCCAGTCCAGGGTCAAGCACCAATTGCTGGAGGACGTCCTTGACAGTATCGGCCTCCGTGTAAGTTTACACCCTGTCAGATGATAGGCCTATGCTCGCAGCTACCTCACTTCTCACAATAGCAATATGCCTTTTAAGACGTTGGCTGTTTAAGACGTATTTGCTGAAGTAGTGAACTGCAATACCATCATTACTATGATTATTTTTAATCAGAATAATGTTTTGACCACCGTGTCGACCGGTTTTCTTCCATGTTTAATTGTCCTCTGTGTTTCAGGAGCTGGGATCTCTGCTGTCCATGCATGGCTTGCAGGGCATCGAAGATTTCGAGGGCCTGAAGGAACGTCACCTGAACGAGTTAAACATCACCGATCCCGAAAAGCGCAGCAAGATTCTGAATGCCGTTGAGCACCTGAAAGAGTGTATGTTTACATCTGGATAATACACATAGGCCTACTACGCATGAAGTATATACAATAGTAATGAGCTCTTTTGAGTTTGTGAAAATACATGAATGAATGTACCCTTTAGTTACCCTTCTGTATTTGTTATCAGCCGTTAGCGTTATAAGCCTTTTCTGCTCCAGAACATTAGCTCGTTCATATGGTTTAATCATACGCTCTGTCGCGTTTTGCCATTGTGAGCATTGTTGCGATATGCGATCTTGTCTGCACTCCAGACTGCTTGTTAAATGTTGTTCAATTTGAACACCAGGCCCGTAGCGACAGCTGTGATTTGACTACCATTCAGCCTATTAGCCCCCGGTGGTGTTCTGTTGTTACACGCTTCCTAATGTCGGCTATAATACAACATTACTTGGAGCATCCCCATTAGTACTATGAGACGACACAAAGCCAGAGAGCCAGAAAAGAACTCTCCTGATGTTCACAAAAAGGATTTAGCCGTTTAGGATATTTTTTTCTCTCCCAATTGAGAGATTGAGATAAAACAAATGTGTTATGGTGTATCGTGGAGATGTATTGTTTCATAGAAGTCTTCACCTCTCTTCCATTCAAGCCCAAGGACAATCAGACTCTGAAGAGGAGGCAGAGCAGAAGGAGGAGGAGGAGGAGGACACGACTGAGAGCGACAGCAAGGAAACCAGGGACTCTGGCTGTTTTGAGAGTTCAGAGAACCTGGTGAACGGACGCGAGGAACCAAAGACGGAGGCCGACGTTCTACATGAGGAGAAAGAGGAGCCAGGGGAGGAGACTGATCAGACGGAGCAGCTGGACTGTGTCCAGCAGAAGCTACAGGACCTGACGGTGCACTAGAGACACATTAGAGGAAGAGCGCCACTTAAGAAGAGCTTTAGGTTCCTCAGTCCCCTAGAACTCCACAAGAGGGTAAGGTACTGCTGCCAATGTCTTTGTTATACGACCTGCTCTATTCATGTCTTTATTTACATCATACATCAGAAATTTCTAACAAATGTACTTGTAAGTCGCTTTGGATAAAAGCGTCTGCTAAATGCCCTAAATGTAAATGTAAATGTAAATGTACGATGGTAGAGGAAAGGCTAGAAGTATCAAATAAGGAAGGAAGGAAAGGGAATCAAATGTGAGCCTCTGTTTGGGATTTTTGACAATACTTTCCTGGTATATGCAGTAGGCGTTTTTTTACCTGTTAACCACACACATTTTGCATTAAGTATAGGTTCTCATCTATCTTCTGGGCAAAAATTGCTGTATTACGATAAAGGAACAGTCACTGATTGCTACATTGTTACAAGTACTATATATTAATGTTAATAATTCATGTTAAATAATTGTTTGTTTGGTGAAATATCATGGATCATGTGTCATGTAAAACTAAAACAGAAAATGGGAAAAAAAGCCACTGGTGCCGTTCGGCACGTTGTAAATACTACGTATCAAAGTGAGTAAGTGAGCAATTATGTTTGCAAAACTTTTTCTGTCTTTTTCTCTATCAGGGTTTGACATAAGAGTTTGACGTTGCTGTAAATAGAATTTAAATAAAGGTTTTGTACGGTTGCTTGTATCTTCACTCAGATTGCCCTGAAAATAAAATGTGTACTGAAAGACAACAAATACAATTAATAAGACAATAATTTTTATTTACCAGACACATCAATCATGTAAAAACAAGTGAAGGGAATTTAATTAAATACTTATTAATCACAGTGTTATTAACTAAACAACGGGAACATAAATAGGAATTCCATAATTGGCATAGTACTGTATTGACATACATGATGCTAGGTTAATAGATTGATCACATCGTTCTGATCCGACTCATGTTATCATAGAAATTATACAAATGTTAAGCAAACGCTGACTTCCCTCAAGCGCCCATTGGTCTCACACGGGTAGTTTTACAATTATTTGTAAATCACATGAAGCCCATGTTTTTCATCTAAAACCCTCAGTCGTTTTTCCCTTTAAAAACATCTTACACTTTAGTTCAACATTAATGACACGATATGACATGACATGACATCATTCATGAACAACCAATCATATACATTCTTGCTTCCTGGGGTGACAGTCATTCAGAGCAATAAACTACACTGAGACTGTCCTTGGATACATCGCAAAATTAGGTGTCTACCAAATCCAACATCAAAATAAAACAATTTGGGGTTAGTGCCATTTTACATTGATCATGAAAATGCATCTCAATGGAAAATATATATATTAGGGAATCTTTCAAACGAAAAGGGTCAGCATTCACTGTTCTACATTGACAGAAACGATGCACTTAGCACGTCCACAATAATTCTCTTAGGATGTCATAATGGAATGAAGCACACAACTTGATTATACCAAATCACAACTCATTTAACTCTATAGGTGGTATACCTTAAGTACTGTTGTACTGAACGATTCATTCATCATCTCAGGGTCTAATCAAGAATAATACTGATGTTAAAAATCGAATATCTGTACAGTAATAGTTCACAAACGCCGACTCTTGTCTTGCATACAGCACAATGACACGAATACATTACTAGCATTACACGTCCCTTTAACATAAAGAACCTCTCCCTTGTTTGGCTTATCATCATTAAAACAAAATGACATTTTCAGGCTTTGATAAAAAAAAAAAACCCGCTGTGTTTCCGCAGCTGTTAAAATTCACAGACGTGCTTACAAAACGAACTACGGTGTAGTAACGTGTATAACTCCATCGCACGCCTTATTCCACGTGACAATGGGCCGCCGGTCGCAGTCGTAGCAGCCTGCAGACCAACCGTCACAGCCAAACACAAGACGTGACTAAAAAACAGTAGAGAGTGAGAGATTGGCTTCAAAATAAGTGGGTGTGTTGGTGTTGGTGTTGTTGTTGTTGTAGTTGTTGTTGTTGTTGTTGTTGTTGTTGTTGTTGTTGTTGCACAAGGAATGGACAGTATGTAACAGAAAAGCTCTTTGTTTCCCACTAAAGGAGTTATACTTCCAGAGGGATCTTCGGAACCTGTTTTAGCAACAGACCTAACAAAACACTGACCAAACCCTTGCTCGGAGACGAGAGAAAAACGCCCTTCTTGCCGATCATGCACACCTCCTCGATCCGTGCACATTTCAACAATACCTTCACTTTCCCCCACTTCTCGCTGCGTCTAATCATCATCATCATCATCATCATCATCATCATCACTTCAGAGCTGGAGGGTGGGTCGGCCGGTTTACCCTGTAGTACGTCGGTGCGGTTGCCACGGATACGGCAACGTGTTTATGTTAAGGCACTGTTACTAGTGACTTACACCGCGACTTATCGACGGCAACCTGGCCTGCGCGCTCGCACCCCAAAAGCGGAGACGCGCTGGCGACGCGTCGTCCGCTGCTCAGACGTCAGCACCGGACGTTTGCTGAACATCACCCGACCGCGACAGAGCGACGACATCCCTCCCCCCGACACATATGTATATAAAAAATGGACAGACGGCAGTCGACGTTAATCGGAAAAAAAAGGAAATCTAACGTGTGAGAACGACAGTAGTAATTGCAGCAATACCAGATTTACAAAGTACAATTGCG